>JAJHZJ010000451.1:2129454-2349454 GCA_023548195.1 Bettongia penicillata ogilbyi
ATACATGGGAGAATGTCCACTAGACACTGGAGTAAAGGAGTTCCTCCACTGGGAGCAAGGCAACCCAGCTCAACCAAGGGAGAGTCTCAGATATCACCCAAGGGGAAACTCCCCAAAGTCTCTAGTGCAACAAGCTGGGGGTAGGGACATGATAGAAGCTGCTAGTGCCTCTTCCCAGAGACTTTTTCTTCAGTAACAGGAAGTAGGATGGACAATGGCCATCCTCCCTCTCCAAGATGGAAGCCAGAAGTGCCTGGGGCCGCTGAAGAGACTCAAAGAGGCTCTCTCACCAAGTCTGCACAACCCTTCATGCAGGCATGGAACATTGATCTCCACCAGTGAGGAGAGAGTCCCATTCTAATAGACTGAGGGATTCATGTTACATGTTTATTAGTATGCTAACGTTGACAAAGCATTTTCCTTGCAACAATTCCATAAGGGAAATTGTGTGAGTATACTTTGCAGATGAGAGAATGAGGAACAGGGAGACAGGGCACCTTGGTACAGCTAGTAAGTGTCCACTTTTCACCCAACTCTCATCTGTGGCTCCAAAGAAGCTGCAGCATGTGCAGTGGCAACACCCTGGTGAAACCATCTTTGCAGAGAGTTGAGGGTAACAGACAGGCCTCAAACCCAATGGTGAGTTGAGGAGGGAGATGTCAACCCCGAGTATGTGAAGACTTGCATTGGCAGAATGGGTAGATGAGAACAACTTGTTCCAGTGGCCATGAAGGCAGCTGAAGCAGGTGCTGTGGAGCCCTTAGAGCTTGGTCAGGCATCAAAGAAGTCAAGATCATCCCCTGCATCCGGGCCAGCTCCAGTCAACCTGATTTTTGTACTGTCACTGGACTTCAATGGTTCTGGAAGAGACAGTGAGGCTGATGACTTTGTGCAGCTCTGCCTCACTTAAATCCAATTGGCTCACAAGGCAAGACATCACCTCATGATGCCATCGGTCCTCTTCAAAAATGAAGGAACAGGTGGTAGAGAATTTCCTTATATATGCACAAATCAGTCCTTATCAGTAAAGATGGAGGTGGATGATGATACACAAGAAATACCTTGTGATTGACTGAGCCCTTGGGTCTATGTGTTGGAGTCCAGTGCTGGAGTACTCCAGGTTTGGGAGTTGAGAATTGCAGTTGGATGATCAGGAGCTGTGAGTTACCTCTTTGCCACACATATTCTCTACATATGGCCTCACTGCCATATGGACCCTGTATTTATCTGTGGCCTTTTGGAGGGAATGTTTTTGTAGCTACTGTTCTTGCTATGCCTTCTGAGCAAATACTTTTGCTCAAAGCTAACTGAGTTATCTGGTTGAGTGTTAATGGAAGCATGAAAGAAGGTGCTCCCAGGACCTGAGGGTAGCAGCTGATCTCTGGGGATCCCAACCTACTATTCTAAGTTCGGAGGAGTACCCCAGAAGGGTGTTACAGATGAAATTTCAAAGACACGAAGAGAAACATTCTGATGATGGAAAAGGGAAGAGTGTGTAATGAGGAGAATCTTAAACATGGGGAGCTCATTAACCCACAGAGGTTTTTAAAAGACCTGCAGAGGATGGAAGTGAGGACAGGTAATAGACAACGAACACAAAAAGCAGGCGCTGTCATGACAGATGAGTGCCGGGACAAAAAGACAGGTCCTTTTCACAACTAGGACGAGGGATAGATGTAATAGCAGAGTCAACGAGACATTTCAGTTCCATTCAATTCCATGTTTTGCATGAACCAAGTCAGGGCAGCAAGGCTAAGTAGGGAGGCTTTTGGGACCAACATCTCTGGCAGGGCTCTCACTTCCAAGATACAAAGAAAATGAACAATTACACGAGCCCAAAAGTCAGTTTAGTAACCACAAGAAAGAAAGCTCCAAATCACTGATAATAAGAGAAATTCACAATGAACATCAGAATGATTCTAAGGTCTGACCTCACACCCAGCACATTAACAAAAAAATGGCAGAAGACGAAAATAGTCAATGTTGTAGCAGCTTCACAAAAACAAGCCCACTAATGGATTTTTGTTGTCCCACCAGCCTGGAAATCAATTTGGAATTATGCTTGGTTTCAAAGTAATTCAAATGTTCGTATCATCTGATGTTGTCGTGCAGCCTTTGTTTTTGAAGAGGACCAATGACATCATGAGGTGATGTCTTGCCTTGTGAGCCAATTGGATTTAAGTGAGGCAGAGCTGCACAAAGTCATCAGCCTCACTGTCTCTTCCAGAACCATTGAAGTCCAGTGACAGTACAAAAATCAGGTTGACTGGAGCTGGCCCGGATGCAGGGGATGATCTTGACTTCTTTGATGCCTGACCAAGCTCTAAGGGCTCCACAGCACCTGCTTCAGCTGCCTTCATGGCCACTGGAACAAGTTGTTCTCATCCACCCATTCTGCCAATGGAAGCCTTCGCATGCTTGGGGTAGCCATCCCCCTAACTCACCAATGGATTTGAGACCTGTTACCTTCAACTTGGTTTAGTCTGTCTGCTGAGAGGGTTTACTGGCATCTTGCCCCTGCACATGCTACAGCTTCTTTGGAAGCACAGATGAGAATTGGGTACCAGGTAAACAGCAAAGGTAGATGGGCAGCCCTGAGCTCAGCAAGCCCTCACTACCAGAGAGGGTAGTCCTGCCTGAACACTCCATATAACCCATCATCTGATGTTGAGATCTTCCTGCTAGACGCACACCCCCAAAGAGGGGGCAAAAATGTTAATAGCAGCACTTTTTTTGTGATGGCAAAGAACTAGAAACAAAGTAGATGCTCATTGAGCAGGGATAGGCCAGGCATGTTGTGGTGTGTGAACATAAGAGAATATTACTGAGCCCTAGGAAACATGAATATGAAGGATTCAGAGAAGCATGGGAAGACTTACATGCACTAATGAAGAGTTAAGTAAACCAAGGCAGAGAAACAATATACAAAATGACTACAACAATATAATGGAAAGTATATTGAAACAAAGCCAAATTTGAGTGATTAAAATGGTCAGTTTTGGCCCCAGAAACAAGATGAGAAAGCACCTCCCTCCTTGTGGCAGAGAGGTGGGGCTCTGTGGATGCAAAATGTTGCCTACACTGTCAGATACAATTACTGTGTCCACTGATTTTGGGGAACCCTTTCCCTTTATTAAAATGGAGGCTTTATTTGGGGTCAGGTGCCTCTATCCAGAAATGACTCTGATGTAAAAAGAAAAACTTAGCAGGAAGGCTAAAGACAAGAAAAACATTTGGAAAAAAAAGAAGAGGATCAGAGAACTTCTAGGACCATTGAATGGGGACGATGGGACACGATGGCAGATGACACAGATAAAGAAGAGCTTTCAAGTCTTGTGTCACTTCTATTTTCTCTGCCAAGTAAAAAGGTCTTTGGAGTGGAAAGGACAGAACACAGAGGGCTAAGAAAGAGTTGATGTCCCAGATAACTAGGGAAATGGTAGGAGGTCAATAACTTGCCTTTAATGAGCTCAAGTCCTCAGGCCAGGGGACTAAAGGAAGGAGCAGATGTAATTGCTGAGTGACCCACAGGGATTTCTGAAGGACTATGGGAAATGGGACCAGATAAAGGCAAATGTAACCATTTTCAAAACCCAGAACTGATGGAAGCTGACAAACCACAGGCCAATGAGCTTGACTTCAATTGCTGGCAAAAATGATTGCTTGCGTTATTAAGTAGACAGGAAGTGAACATTTTAAAGGGGAAGCAGTGATCAAGTAGAGCTAGCATGGCTTCAGCACAAACACACCATCTCCATTGCTTGCCAGGTCCACTTGCCTGGAAGATCATGGGATGCTAGATTTTCTTTTCTGCTTTTTTAACTACTACCAAATCGTCAGCATGGTTGCTACTTTAGAATACAGTTTCAGGTCTGGAAGTGCTATGCCCTCTTTTTTTTTTCTTGCTTTCCCTTGATTCTACACCTTTTGTTTCTCCAGATGAATTGTTATTATTTTATCTAGCTTTAAAAAGTAACCCCTTGGAAGTTTGTAGCATACCCCAAAACCTGTAAATTGATTTAGGTGTGATTGCCATTTTTGTTATTATATTGGCATGGTCCAACCTCAAGTAATGAGCATCCGAACAATTGCTTATCTTCTTTTATTTCTGTAAGAAGTGTTTTGCAGTTGTATTCATATCAGTCTTGAGTATATCTTGGTAGATTGATTCTGAGATATTTCCCATATTTCCTAGTTATTTTGAATGGGATTCCCCTACTTAGGGTTTCCTCCTTTTTTCTTCTTTCCCCAATTCCTGCCCTTAATGTACATATTGATATCCCTCAAACACCCTTATCTCCCAGTTCCTCAACTTATGGATTTCCCATGATCTACTCATCCAGCCTAGCCCATCTCAGCTACACAGAGGGATGGGCATACCCCTTATCTTACCCATCACCCACAATGTTCCACATCTGTGTTAATGAACTCTGAAATTCCCTTTTCTACTCACAGTCCCTTGTTGGGATGCATTTCAGAAGTCAGGGACCTCTGGCTTCTTCTTGGCCAGCTTCGGTCAAGGCAGTACTAGGAGAGGAGACCAGGGTATCTGGGACCTGGTAAAGAGAAGACCCTGGCGAGGCAGGATGCAAAAGCCCTACTACTGAGCACATTGGTTGTAGAAACAGCCGGGAAGACCTGCATGAAATAATGCAGAGGGAAATGAGCAGAATCAAGAGAACGTTATATACAGTAACAGCGATATTGTTGAAAGAGTAACAGGGAATGACTGAGCCATCCTGAGTAACGGGATCATTCAAATCAGTTACGAAGGACTGGCGAAGGAAAATGCCATCCACCTCCAGAGAAAGAACAGATGGATGGAAGGATGTATTGTATGGTTCTGTGTGTGTGTGTGTGTACATATGTGTATGTAGATATGTATATGTGTTTGTGTGTCTGTATTGTGTATGTATCTGTGTCTGTGTGTATATATGTGTGTGTCTGTATATGTCTCTGTGTGTAGATCTGTGTCACATGTTGGCCTTCTTTAACTCGGGTTAGGGACAAAGGGATGGAGACAGCTCAGAATTCAAAATGTAACAAAAAAAGAAATTCTAAAAAATGACAAGGACAAAAATAAAAGCCTTGCTCCCTGGGTGAGCCCTGCCCGCCCACACCAACCATCAGGAAAAGCAGGTTAAGGTTGGCTCTGAGGTAGATCAGAGATCGTCTTCTGCCTGTGGGCAGGGTCGGTGAGGTCAGCTAAGCAGACTGCAGGGCCAAGAATAAACCCCAGCGTCAATCTCTGTCTCTATCAGGCAAAGCACTAGAGCTGCTTAGGATCACTTACATTGGCTTAGCTTGGCCCCTAGAGACTGGCAGATGGAGAAGTAGGCTGCGAGCCAAGGGCTGATGCTGAGGGTACCATGCTCCAACTGGTACCTTCTGGTCTCCTAGCCCCTGACCTGTGAATCCCAGGTATTACCTGCTCCCAAAAGTGAAGGTTCAGGCTCCCCTCCTCACCCTTACTCCTTGTATCTCTCCCTGTCTCTCTGTCTCTGTCTATCTGTCTGTCTGTCTGTCTCTCTCTCTCTCTCACACACACACACACATTCTTACATGCAAACATATACATATGCAGACCTTAGAAGGATATACATTTGAAAACATCCCAATCTATCTTTTAAAAAAGTTCTCCCCTTGCCTCTGTCATCCCTCAAACTGTGCTCGCACATCTCACCATCCTTGCACTTCCAAAGTCCTTGGGGAAAACCCCTAGACTCCTTCACCTATTGTCTAGTCCTTCCTAGTTTCCTTGCAATCTGGCCTCCAGCTCTCCTACTCTCTTAAAATGATCTTGGCATCATTATTTCCTTCTTAGCCCACACCCTCCGGCCTCCTTGAGCTTCTGGGACATTGCTCTCTCTTGGTCTTCCTCCTCCAACTTGTCTGATTCTTCAGTTTCCCTTGCTGGATCTGTCTTCTGCTTCGAAGCATGAGTGTCCTCTAAGGTTCCATCCTGAACCCTCTTCTCTTTCCAATTTAGGGCCTCAGTCAATCAATCAATCAGATGACTGACTGAAAACTTACACAGCGATCAGTACACAGGCATGTAAATGGCCATCTACCCAGACGTGCACCTCACTTGGGCTTTACAACACTGCTGGGACTAGTAACTCGTTTTTAGACATGAGAAAGTAGAGGTTGTGAGAAATGAAGAGGCTTGCCTGAGACCTAGAAAGGGCCACGCTTGGGCCTTGTGACTCCCAGACCAACCATCTTTCTACATTGGTACACATGTCATCGCTCACATCACCTAGGTCACAGCCAGCATGTCCTCGAGGTCCTGGTGAGCCTGGCTGCCAGTCTCAATGACCACACTCCCTCTCCCACCCAGTCTGACATGGTGGAATATTCCAGAAGAAGTGGGAAAGGGCATTTCCAGGACAGGATGCTGGGGAGATCTGCCACAGCCCCAGTCTCCCTGTCCAACCTCCTGCTATTGGGAGCTAATCTCTTAGCTCATAATCTGCTTTCCAATCTCTTATTTCTTGAGCTATTAGGGGCTATGCTATTTCTCTTCCCCCCTACCCCAAAGTTAATCAGGCTGAGCCCCCTCTGCCCCAAGGACCTGGGCTATAAAAGGGCTATGGCCAAGAACAGTGAAAGCAGAGCAGGAGGCTGGGCTGCTTTTCATATTTCTCTCCAGGTAACATTTCCTGCCCCTTCGGTTCCATCCCATGTTCCCTCTGTCCATCCATGTCTGCCAATCTTACATCAGCAGGAGATGTTTGAGAGGGGAAATTGCCCCTCCTCCGGCTGAGCCAGCTGCCACCCAGGTCTGAGAGCCTGGGAGTCTGGGAGCTGTCTAGGGCTAGGCCCCTCAGCCCCAGCCTGGCATAACCCTCCACAGCCTGACCTCCACTCCTAGAGGATGGCACAGAAAGAGCCCTGGGGCCTAACAGGCATCACTCATGGCGTTGGTGATGTTTCTAGTCACAAGGCGATGGGACTGGGCTAGAAGGCAGGCATTGGGATGAGAATATGAGGAGATTGGATTGGGGAGGACAGTGGTGGGGAGGGAGAAGAGATTTGAGTCAAAGGGAGGCTCCTGGCCCTCACTCCCACTTCTTTTACTACCACTTAAGAACCTGATACCTCTTGCCTCCAATAAGTGAGGTCCCTTAGGGAGGGAACATCAGAAAGGGGGATGGGCAACAGACTTCGTATCAGAGGAGTTGAGTATAAATCTAGACTTTGCTTTATCTTGCGTCTTTGTGACCTTGGAAATGTCACTCGCCTTTTCTAGGCCTCTGCTTCCTTCCTTCCTCTTCTAAACAACAGGTTGGAATCACCAACCTCTCAGGGCCCTTTCTGCTCTAAGTCTGTGAGACCATGATCTTTCCTGCTCATTAAACTTCCTCAGTAGCCAAAAGATGCTTGCAGTCTTTGTGAGGAGGCTTGAGGGCACATGGTCTAGCCCTCCAGGGACAGAAGGGTGCACAGAGGCCAGCCCAGGAGACAGGTCTCACTCAGAGCCCTTGGATCTGGAGACCTTAGCAAGCTGAGCACAGTATGCCCTAGTTCCCAGTACTTCTGCCTCTGTTGCCTTGAAAGCGTCTTCTCCTTCTGACCAAGGTCACAGCCCTGCTTCTCTCTCCCTGTCCCCAGCCCCTGAACACAGAGATGTGGACAGTCTGGCTGTCAGATCACTTCCTCAGCTTAGCAGAGCAGCCCTCAGCCCCACAAGGCTCAGGCCTGTGCCAGGCATAACCCTCCCTTTTAGACACCAGGGTCTCCCTTTTAGCATATATGCTGTGACTAAACCTGGGAACCACCCCGCCCAGTCTAAGTCTTCTGGATGGAGGCTTTCCTATCACTTCAGAGCTGACAATTAGGGAATTCTAACGCATGAGTACAGCCAGTCTCCAAAAATATGCAGCAAGCCTATTCAAGAAAAAAATGCACGTATATTTTTCCTGAATTGAATATTCCATTGTGTATATGTAAATGTGCACACATAGATATATGGTTTTTGTACATATATATATATATATACATATGCATTTATATGCATACATAAAATAGGACATGGAAGGATGAGGGAGAACGTGTGTGTGTGTGTGTGTGTGTGTGTTTGTAAGGGGTGAGGAAGGGCCTGTGACAACTGGGAGGGAGAGGGGTTACAGAGCAAGGAAACCAATCTCCTGTGGCACCAGGTAAACCATCTACCATCCTCCCCACAACTGAGAGTCCTCCTGGGGGCTCAGGAGCTGGCAAAGGGGAGAGGTGCCAGGGAACTAACTTGCCAAGGCCTCCTCTCTCTGAGAGTCGTGGGTGTTGGTATTGGAAGGGACCTCGGAGATCCTCTCATCTAGCCCCTTCATTTTATAGCTCAGGAAACTGAGGCCCAGAGAGGTGTGATTTGCCCAAGGTTACCCAGGAGGTCACAGATACCAAGCCCCACGTCAAGACTTCCAGCTCCCAACCCAAGGAGTGCTCCCAAACTGAACCCATGGCTACCAGCTCCAAGTAAGTTACCCTTTCTACTCCCTGTGATTCCCTGAGCACCCCATGCTCCATACCCCCCAGTCTTCACTATCCCCCCAACAGTGCTTGATGTTAGCATAGGGGGATAGCTCCCAGCCTTCCCAGTCTCACCCCATGCCTTGCCCTCTCATTCTCAGCTATGTTCTCACTACCATTTCCCCTAATTCCAGCAGCAACTTTTTCTTTCATACAAACCCTGCCTCCCTATAACTATTTTGTCTCCTACTCTCCAGGGTGTTTAAGAAGACCTGCCTCAATAAGAGGGTGAGAGGCTCCAGGCCAGCGGGAGGGAGGTCAATGTGCATCATTGAGCAATCTCAGGGAGGTCTGAGCAGGGGGATCATGGTGTGTGATATGGAGAATTACAGGAGGGGCTTTTTTTCCAACAGCTTTCCATCTACCTAGGGAAACGAGACTTTGTGGACCATATAGACTCAGTGGAACCCATTGGTCAGTGACCTCCAGATGGTCAGAGATCTTGACATCAATAGGTGGAGGGGAGGGATCCTGAAGTAAAGGCATGAAATAAAGAAGGAAGCAAATGTTGGGGGGGGTGCAGGAGATCCCTTCCCGGGGCACCTCTCCTCAAGCCTTCTCATCCACTTCCACAGATGGTGTTGTCCTGATTGACCCTGAGTATCTGAAAGATCGAAAAGGTAATGGGGCATGTGTGTGTGTGTGTGTGTGTGTGTGTACATGTGAGAGAGAGAGAGAGAGAGAGAGAGAGAGAGAGAGAGAAAGAGAGAGAGAGACGCAGATACAGAGAGAAAGAAAGAGGCAGAGAGCCAGAGACAGACAGAGACAGAGAGAAACAGAGACAGAGAGATGGACAGAGACAGAAATAGAGACAGAGAGACAAACACAGAGACAAAGATAGAAAGATAGACAGAGAGAGCCCACCTATGCTCTGTGTATGTGTCTTTCTATCTTTCTTGAGTTTTTATCTTTCGAGTCTGGGATGGGGGAACTTCTCCAGGTCCTAAAGTAATTAGGTAGAAAGAGAAAATGTCCCGATGCCGTTACTGAGCCTCAGAGCATCCTTTCTCACCCCGCCAACCAATGTCAGTAACCCATCCCAAGTAGAAGAGATCCAGCCACTAAGAGAAGAGGAGGAGCTAGGGGTCCCAGAGCCATTCAAGAATCAAGATAAGAAAGACCCACAAGCCCTCGAGCCCAGGCCCCTCACCTCACAGATGAGGCAGCTAAAGAAATGACTTAGACAGCTCAGGACGAAGAATTGCAATTAGGGGCTTTCCCCTGGGGGGGGGCGGTGTTTTTTCGTTCCTATATTAATCCTTCTAAATGGACTGAATTTGGAAAATCACTCATGAGTTAAAAGCTGGTTTTAAATAAAGCTTTTAGCCACAGTAAGCTGAGGCAGCCCAAGTGTCTCTGAGAGGTCAGAGAGAGCCTAGTGTTCTGGGGGTCAGGAGCCTGTACTTCTGAACCTCTGCTCTGCCCTTGCTAGGCCTCTCTATGTTACCTCCATTCCATCCTCTGTAAAATGAGGGGCTTGACTTCTAAGGCCTCTGACAATTGGAGAACTTTGACGCATCAAACATGCTTGTAGGCTAAACGAGTTTCCCAAGTTGAAAAACTCAAAGCCTTCGGAATGATCCTCCCAGAATGAACATTTTCTTTGGAAAATAAACTTTCAAGCTTAAAAAAAAGAAGTGGACAAGTTGTTTTGCAGGCAGAAAGGAAAGTTTCACTGCCAAACAATAAGCATTTCCAAGGACGGTGATACCTTCTGACCAGGGCTCCTGTGCACCCTAACGTCATCTTTGTTGCATTTGACTCTTGGTGACCCCACTTGGGGTTTTCTTGGCAGAGATACTGGAAGGGTTTGCTGCTTCCTTCTCCAGTTCATTTTACAGATGAGGAAACTGAGGCAAACAGGGGAAAGTGACCTGCCCAGGGTCACACGGCTATTAAGTGCCTAGAGCCACATTTGAATTCAGGTCATCCTGACTCTGAGCCCTGTGCTCTATCCACCACACCACTTTGTTACCCTTGTTGTTCATCTCCCCACCCCCCAGTCTATTGAGGCTCCCTCTTGTCTGTCCTCCTTTCTGCCCCTCCTTCACTTAGGCTCTATCCTTACATTCACTCAGTCATTTGATAAGCATGTATTCCACACTGACTAAAATAAAGCTCCAGGTACTGTCCTAGGTGCTGGAGCTACAAAGACAAAAATCCCGAAGTCCCTGTCTTCAGGGAGCTTACAGGCCAGCAGAAGGATGAGGCCTCAGCAGTGTACTGTTACACCACCAAGGACCTGGGATTTTGTTGGTTTGGAAGCTCCCTCTACCAGTACTTACCTAAAACTAGAGTCACAGAGAGTTGTCTGAAGCCCAAAGAGATTAGCTAGTGTGTATAAGAAGCAGGATATGAGCCCATTGAGCTCTGCCTCCAATCCCCTCTGCCATGCTGCCTTTGGATTGCATCCGTGGGGCTTATTCAGGGCCCTGTTCAGGGCCAGCCCATCCCAGCCCCCATGGCAGTACCTCCTCATTTCCCCACAGTCTTTGTGGTGCTGACTTGTGCCTTCCGTTACGGCCGAGATGATCTGGACGTGATCGGTCTGACATTCCGAAAAGACCTCTATGTGCAGGCCCTGCAAGTTTTCCCCAAAGAGCCCACCCAAGCCCCATTGCCCCTCACAAGCCTTCAAGAATGCCTGCTGCAAAAGCTGGGTGACAGTGCCCATCCCTTCACCTTCCAGGTGAGCCCCAAGCCCTGGAGGACAGGACTGGGCATGGTGGGGGTGGGGGGAGCACAGAGAGTAGGGGAAGTAGGGAAGAGCCCTGACCATGCTGTCTGCTGACCCCCTTCCGATATCCTCCTCCCTTTGACAGCTGCCCACCAATCTGCCTTGTTCTGTGACCCTGCAGCCTGGGCCCGAAGATGCTGAAAAGGTGAGATCCTGCTTCCTTGGAGGAACAGGCCAGTGGCGCAGTAGGAGAAAGTGGGAGAGACCAATGCAGGGAGCTGGGGGGACCAACCCAAGGAAGCTGAGGGCCAAGACTTGGTCCATCAGCCCTGTGGCCTCACACCTGGGACAGATGTCTTTGTTCTCCTTCCCCATCCACTGCAGGCCTGTGGAGTGGACTACGAAGTGAAGAGTTTCTATGCTGAGAATCTACAGGAGAAAATCCACAAGAGGTACTGGCTTAGAGGACCTGGGCTTGGAATTGGAAGGACCCTTCAAGGTCATCTAGGCCAATCCCCTGCCTTTTACAGAGGGATAAACTGAGGCCCAAGGAAGGTATGGCATTTGCCAAAGACCAAACAGGCAGTAAATGACATCTCAATGACTCGTTTCCCTCCCCACTCTTAATACACAGCCAGGAAACAGGCCCACCTCCTCTGGCCTAAGGCGTCCCCTGCCACTACAGCCTTGTTCCTCCTCTTCTGACTATCCTTCTACACTCTGGAGGTTTAGACTGGGAGGCACATTATAAGAGAATAAAGGTGTCAGAGTAGCCCTGTTAGTACACAGAGGGAGAAGCAAAAAGGAACAGGTTGGCAGGGGGCAGGGAAAGGGTCTCACTGACAGAATTTACTCTCCCCCAGGAACTCTGTTCGCCTGATCATTCGGAAGGTGCAGTTCGCCCCCCTGGACCTAGGCCCCATGCCCCGAGCTGAGAGCACCCGTCACTTCCTTCTGTCTGACCACCCCCTAAAGCTTGAAGCTTGGATGGACAAGGAGGTCTGTGGCCCAAAGGGTACTGGGATTGGGGGTGGGGTTCATGCCCCAAAGGAAGGAATTTCTCAGGGTTTCCCACCTGCCTGGTGATGGACTGCACCCCATCCCCACTGCAGGTTCACTACCATGGGGACCCCATCGCCATCCATGTCGCCATCCACAATGGCACCAGCAAGCTCGTCAAGAAAATCAAGGTGTCAGGTGAGTTTTGCCCTCCACTTCTGCTCATGGGTATCCTTGAGCAGGGTGCTGGAGGGGGGTGAGGGGCATTGTTTTTATGGTTATGTTCTATTTCTGGCTGTGGCGGTGATGTGCAGTTGACCAGATTGTTGAAGTCGTCCTGTACTCTGGAGACAAGTACACCAAGACTGTGTTTACTGCAGAGTTTGGGTGAGAACCTCTACTGAGGACAGAGGACCAAGGTTGGGGGGAGGGTGGTGAAGGGCTGGAGGCTAAGAGGGAGGCTAGGACCTGAGGCAAACTGTACCTTGGGGGAAGCCAGTGAAGGGGAGGAAGATCTCTGACTCATCAACATGAGAGGCTGTTCAATCCAAACCCCTCATTTTTACAGATGTCCTGGCCCTCTGAGGTGGGAGGGAGAGGAAGAGGCCAAGGGGTCTCTCCCCATCTGCTCCCACCTCTTAAATCACACTTGACAACTCTGAAAATTATCTAGGAGTCTTCCGGAGTCATTCAAAATTATAGTAGAACCTTACATTAACATTGGGGGAGGAGGACATTCAACGTAAGGGAAAGAGGGGTGAACTTGGGGTCAGGAAAGATCTAGGTTTGCTTACCCCTTTATCACAGGTTAACTGTGTGACCTTAGGCAAGTCACTGCTCCTCTCCAAGTCTCAGTTTCCTCATATGTAAAGTGGGCCTGAGCAGTTAGGTGTCACAGTGGATAGAATGCTGGGCCTGGAATCAGGAAGACTCATCTTCCTCGGTTCAAATCTGGCCTCAGACACTTAACCAGCTGTGTGATTCTGAGCAAGCCACTTCACTCTGTTTGCTTCAGTTTCCTCATCTGTAAAATGGGCTAGCAAAGAAAATGGCAAACCACTCCAGCATCTTGGCTAAGGAAACCCCAAACGAATCACAAAGAGTCTGACACAACTGAAACAACTGAACAACAAAGTGGGCAGCTGCCTACTTCAGGGTCCTTGTGAAGATGGCAATCATGTAGACAGGCTTTCACAAGATCACGGAAAAGTAAACTGAGGCCCAGAAAGGAGAAGTCACTTGCCCGTGTTGTCCATTGAGTGACTAGAACTGAACTCTGCTCAGCTGGTCCTTGTTTGCCTTTCTCCAACAGAGACACTGTAGCTGCCAATTCCAACTTCTCCAAGAGCTTCACGGTGACTCCAACCCTGGTGGCCAACCGTCAGAAACAGGGCCTGGCCTTGGATGGCAAACTGAAGCATGAAGACACCAATCTGGCCTCCAGTACCATGTGAGGATGGCCCTACTCCCTCCCCATCTCTGGATCTCCCCTTCAAAACTAATGAGCCATTCATGTACACATGGAACCCAAGTGGACCGGAGTCAGGGCTCCACAGCAACCCTACCCCTGCAGGCTGTTAGCAGCTAGTGAAATCCCCCAAGGGCACCCATCAAGGGGCACTAGGGAAGAGGAAGGAATAGAGTGGAAGGGCAGAAGAGGGAAGAAGGATGGAAGGGGGCGGGGATGAAAGGAGAGAAAGCAAATGAAAAGCAAGATGACAGCAGAGTGGGCTGAAGTACCATGAACATAAGTAGCACCAGCCACTGGAAGGGTTCAAGCCAAGTTGGCACAGGGTGCCCTAGTCCTCTGGCTTCAACTCCCCGTCTCTGCCTTCATGCCTTTACCTTTACTCAGTCCACAAGCCGAGAATCTGAGGGCTCAGCAAAAGACCTTGCACGTAGTAAGCAAGAAAGAAGTATTTGCTGAGTTGAATGTGAATATTCTAGAATGTCAGAAGTCCAAGGATCTGAGATCTTAATCCAGAAGAGACCTCAAAGAACTTCTAGTTCAGCTCTGTCATTTTATAGATAATGAAATTGAGACCCAGGAAGGGAAAGTTACTTGCCTAAGGTCACACAGCTTTCTGTGTCTCCTTCAGTCAGGGATTGCAACTAAGTTCTGCCCTCAGGACATTTGTAGTCTAGCTGGAGAGCTAGATTGGAATGCTCCCATTTCCCAGGCAAGTTGAGGAATAGTAAGTGACAGAGTTGGCCCTTCACAAATTCTCACTCCAGCTCTGCTACTTGGTAGCAGTTTTACCTTCAGCAGGTCTGTGTTTCCAAGCACAGTATGGGGCCAGACTGGGGAGGGCCCTGAATGCCAGGTGGAGGAACTTGGACTTGGGCCTAGGAGGAGCATGTTAAGAGAGGCCTCCTAGTGTGCTGGAAAGCACAATAGCTCTACCTTCAAGAGAACTTGGGTTCAAATCCTGCTCATGACACATTTACTGTTTGTGTGATGTTGGACTGAGGTCAGGGAGGGCCATTCTAGGTCTTTTCTAGGTAAGTCTCAAGGTTATAAAGATGGAGAGGGGGGCAATACCAAGCAGAGTGGAGAGGGGCAATTTAAAGGAAAAAAACCAGGATTTGGTGACACTTCCCTCAGAAACAATAAAACCACTCTTCTTAGCCTGCAGCCTGGCATGGACAAAGAGGCTCTGGGGATCCTAGTGTCCTACCAAGTCAGGATCAGCATAGTAGCATCTCGTGGAGGGTGAGTGAAGGTCCCAGTGGGGGATGGAGTGAAGCAGAGAACAGAGCCCTCACTCTACTGCTGGCCCTGTTTATTCAGGGGCCTTTCTTCCCACTGTCTCTCAAAGCAAGCCCTCCACCCATCTTCATTTCCCCCCAAACACACACATGTAGTCACACCAGTCTGCTCATCGGGCAAGTCCCCTCTCCCTCCTCATTGTCATTCCCTAATGGGAAGATCTCCTGGCAGGAGTTATTCTAAACCTGCTCCCTTCCAAGAAAGTTAGGTACCTCATTTCTTTGCCTACCTGCTAACCCTGGGGATCCTTCTGCCCTCAGCATCCTAGGAGATCTGACATCCAGGTGAGAGGGAGGAAGGGCTGCCTGGGGAGGGGCAAGGCTCAGAGGAGCAAGTGGGGGAATCTCCTGAGAGGTCAGGCTTGGGGGCAAGTAGGGTCGGGGAAGTCAATGACTACGCTGGGGGCATTTTGGCAGTGACGTCAGTGTGATGCTTCCTTTGAGTCTGATGCACCCTAAGCCATCTTCTGGTGAGTGGCCCCGGGGAACCTGGCAGAGACACTTCTGACTGGGTGTGGAGAACTAGGTTGCCCTGACAGAGACCAACTCAGGACTGGGAGGTGGAAGTGGGGCAGAGGGGGCTCCGAGTGGTTGTGGGTAATATGTTGGAAGGATTGCATGCTGTTGAGCAAGCACACCTTCCTAGGATTTGGTCACCTGGAATCTGGGAGTCAGAGACTCTGACTTCAAATCTTGGCTCAATTACTCCCTGGGTGGCGTTGGGCAAAGCCCTCATCATTTCTGTACTTTGCTTTCCTCCTCTATCAAATGAAAATGACCTCTCAAGAAAGCTCTAGCTACAGAGTGAAACGACTTGAGTTCACGTTTACAACTTGTGTGACCTTGGGCAAGTCATAGGACCCTTTCCCAGGGGGAACTCCCCTGGGGAACCTCCCTAACCCTCCTCAGGTAGCTCCCCTGTCAAGTGAGGGAGCTGGCCTAGGTGTTGCCTGAAGCACCTGTCAGCTCTAGCTCTAGGACCCCATGACTTCAATCCTGTGCTCTCCCCTGGGCTGCAGATGTCACCAGGTACCAAGGGGGGAGGGGCTGGTCTTTGGAAATGCCTACCCTCTGTCCCCTTCTCTGTCTGAAGGGTGGTTCGAATGTTTTATGGAGGAGATTTCTTTCAGCATGATAATGTTGGAAAGGTCTTCCAATGCTAGGGCCCCTACCTAAAGCAATGCCTTTCATGTGGTTTTTTGCCATTTGCCTGCTTCTCTCTGCCTCTGAAAGGACAAGGACCTGGGGGTGGGGACGCAAGAGAGTCAGGAAGAGGAGGACAGGGGTCTCTCAGAGGAAGGGCAATGAATGGGCTGTTGTCCAGATAGTTGGAGGACAGATGAGGGAAGGGAAAGGGGAAATGAGAGAGGAAGGGGAAAGGGAAGGAGAAGGGGGAGGGGAAGGGGAAGGAGAAGGGGAAAGGGGAAAGGGGAAAGGGAAAGGGGAAGGGGAAGGGGAAGGGAAGGGGACGGAGAAAGGGAAGAGGAAGAGGAAAGGGGAAAGGGGGAAGGGGAAGGGGGAGGGAGATGGGAAGGGGAAGGGGAAGGGAAGGAGAGGGAGGGGTCCAGGCTAGGAGATGAGGAGGAGGGCTTCAGTGTAGATGTGGGTCCTCCTTTCTTTCTCATTCCTTCGCTGCTGCCCTAGAAGTGAGGACATTGTCATTGAAGATTTTGCTCAGCAGTGGCCAAAGGAGACAGATGAGCCTGAGGAAGAGGCTACCACCACTGCCTCAGGGGCTGAGGACAACTGAGTAGACCTGTTGAGCCTGGGCCCTGGAGTAGCCCCTTGGGCTCCTAAAACTGAGAAAGGCCTAAATAAAGTACACTGCCTTGTAGTGAATGTGTTTCTTCTTCCAAGATGGGTAGGGAGCACCCACGTCTCACTGGAGGCCCGCATTCCAGGCTTCACCATTGACTGGTCAAGGAGGAAAAAAAGACACAGTGAAGCCATTAGTTGGGTTTAGCTATTAGTTGGGTGGGTGGACAGGGGAATAAGCTGGACTGTGGCCCAATGAATGGACTGGAAGCTTGTGCTTGGCTAGGAGCCCTAGGTCTTCTCTTCAGATGATCAAAGAGCACCCTCCGAACAGAACATTCAGGACCTTCTTTGTCAGTCTGAGGTCTAGATGCGAATCTTTTGTCACATGGGCCGAGCCCCTTTGGCAATCTGGACCAGTTTCTCCATATGCAGGGATTGCACTAGAAGATTACTCAGGTTCACCCATTCTAGCCCTAAGTCTATGATTCAGTCCATGATGCTGTGGAAATCTGCTGAATTCTCCCCTTGAAATACTTGGTTGAAGATGTTTTGGCAAAATGGATGTTGATGGCTCTTTAGTTTTGATGGTAACTAGGAATGACAAGTAGGTGGGGGGGACAGCAGATTTTTAGTAGGAAATCAAGGTAGTCTTCATTAGAAAATTCATTCGAAGCTGGGAACTGAGAGCTTGGGGGTAAAGCTGGGGGAGTGTACACATAGCTCTCTGACTGCCTTGCCCTCCAGTACAGCCAAACCAAGAGAACCTAGCTCTCTGATAGTCTGCTCTGACTTCTAAGCTTGTAGGGCATTGAGAAGTCTAGCAAGGTTGACCACCGAAGGAATCCAGTTCAGGAAAGCTAAATGCAACCCTTCCTCCAGGCCTATGCAGGCAACCCTAGAGGACACAGCAAGGAGGAGATTGGGGGGGGGGGGGGAGGAGAGGAGTTTCAGAAGAGTAGATTCAGGTTCAAGGTCAGGCTCAACCTCCTGACAATGAGAGCCACCCCCAGTAGAATGGATGGCCTCAGGAGAGGCCTTTGTTGGAGAAAGTCAAGGGAAGGCTTTGAGCACCGTCAAAGAGATTCTTGGCCAAGTACACGTTGAGTTTACAGGCCTCGGAGATCCCTTCTAACTGAGATTCTAGGACTCTCCGGATAATGGCAAGGACCCTGGCCTTGGAGTTCGGAGGTTCCAATGTAAAGCCTCCCTTGAGCATTTCCTATCTGTGTGACCTTAGCAAGTCTCTCCCCCTTGGAGCCGGCATCTCCGAGGTCCCCCCTCTAGGGGCTCCAGAGGGTTGATCCGGTGGCCGATAGATGACCAAGGGTCAGAGGAAGCAGAGATCTTGCAGATCAGCTTCCTCCACCCTAGCCAGTGTAGGGGAGAGGGCCTGAGAGCATCTGAGCCATTTATGAGGAGGCTCACAGGCTGGATGGCATGAGTGCCTAGAACCTTAGAGACCGTTCAATGCAAGCCGGTCAAGAGGCTGAGGAGGAAAGTGAGAGCACATAGGGATGGGAGGGAGGGAGCAGAACTCTGCGGCACAAAGTCTGGCGGATTTGGAGGCAGAAGGGGGTTCATATCTTGGGTTCTTGTCATGCTACGTGCCCTTGGCCAAATAGCTTGCCCTGTTTTCTCTGTTAAATGAGGGATTAGGCAAGACGGACCCTCAGGTCCTTTCCAGCTTTCGAGTTAGTATCCTAAGAATTCCAGAACAGTAAACAGTCCTAGGAGACCCAGAAGCCTAAAGCCTCAGGGGCAAAGGAAGAAAACGAGGCCCGAGAGGGGAGAACACCACAGGTTGTGCGGGGCAGGGCCCGCTGAGCCCACCATAGGATAGAGGAGTAAACTGAGGTGGGGGGGCGCGGCAGGTGCCGAAGCACCTGACTCCAGCCTTCTACTCTTCCCGGGAGGCCGGACACTTGGCTCGGCCCACTCCCCCGCCACCCCCGGGCGAAAGCTGGCACTTGCCGGGCCCCCCGCAAGGGGCGTGGCCAAGGCAACCAGCTGGACTCCTCAACGTTCATTCCATCCCTAACTCTTGTCGGTCTGAGTCGCCAGTTGACCTGCGGGGAGTGCTAGGGCTGTTCCGGGCGGGAGTCTCCTGGGTCCCGCCTTCAGAGGAGCTCCCGGTCACGATGCAGTCGCACCTGAGCAGCATCCACACGTCCACTAGCGCCGAAACTTTCCACGACTTCCGCGCAGCGCCGCGCAAGTTCAAGCTGGTCTTCCTTGGGGAGCTGAGCGGTTCGCTGCAGGGGGTTTGGGGGGGGAAGCTTGACCACCGGGAGGGCCGGGCAGGGGGCAGGGAGGGGGTCCGGAAGGCTGGGAAGGGCAGGGGGCAGGGAGGGGGCCCCGACGGTTGGGAAGGGCAGGGGGCAGGGAGGGAGAGGGGTGAAGGACTGAAACAGTGGAAGGGATTGGGGCAAACAATGAGGGAACTGCTGAGGGGAGAGTCGTCTTCCTCCTCACACAGCCCAACTGCTCCTCTCCCCCACAGTAGGGAAGACTTCACTCATCACGCGCTTTGTGTATGACAGCTTCGACAACAACTACCAGGTAAGAGAGTACCTGCTCAGGAGAAGCTGGCCCCCTTCAAGGTAGCAATGGGGACTTTAAGGAGACTTCCAGACCTTAGCAGCCAGCTGGCCCTCCCTTTTGGGTGTTTTGAGGGGAGAGATAACCTGGTACACCTGGTTCCAACATCTCTCTCTCCCTCTCCCCTTCTCCCCCTCCCTCCTCCCCCTCTCATCCTCCCTACATCCTTCTGTCTCTTTCCCTCTCTCAGGCAACTATTGGGATCGATTTCTTGTCTAAGACCATGTTCCTGGAGAATCGTTCAGTAAGTGATCAAAAGTTTAAGAGGTAGACTCATTGGCAGGTCAACTCTTTCATGGTACAATGAAAAAACAGGCCCAGTGAGGGGAAGGAACTTGCCCAACGTAACACAACATACCAGGTTTTCTTATCCTACATGTAGCGCTATTTTCATTATAGGATATGTAGCCTCAGACCCTCAACTTTCTACCTCTCCATTCCATGATTTTCCTGACCTCTCCAGTTCCTGAGGCTTGTGAAGAGCATTTCAATACAGCATGCCCAGACAGTCTAATGTATTTGTCAATTCCCCATATACCCTGGATATCAAACTTCGATCAGAGATATTTGATGCAGATATTCCCCCACCCATGACAGTACTTCTTTCTAGCAGCATTCTGTTGAAACAG
Source organism: Bettongia penicillata ogilbyi (assembly GCA_023548195.1). NCBI lineage: Eukaryota > Metazoa > Chordata > Mammalia > Diprotodontia > Potoroidae > Bettongia > Bettongia penicillata. Next base: position 2,149,414 of record JAJHZJ010000451.1, read on the forward strand.
AAGCTTTTAAGTTTGTCGCTGAAGTTGTCTCTTACCTTTTTGATCACCTCGATCTCTTTCTTGGTTAAGAATTCTCATCCAAGTCATAGTTGTACAGGACACTTCCTTCTATTCTCCTCTAACTGTGAAGTGCTATCACCTTTTATATTTAGGGCAAGTATTCATTTGAAGTTTTTTGTTGTATATGTTGAGATGCTGCTCTAAACTTAATTTCTGCCAAATGGCTTTCCAGTTTTTCCCGGCCATTCTTCTTGGGTTCAGAATCATTACCCCAGTAATTTGTGTTCTCAGGTTTATCAAACACTGGATCTGGCTTATCTAGTGTATTCCATTTTTTAAACCAGCACCAAATCATTTTTATTGTGGCCCCTTTCATCCCTATTTTTTCATTATTTCTTTTTAGATACTAGATCTTTTGTTCCTCCAAAAACCTTGATTTTGTCCAGTTGTGTAAGGTGGTTAACCTTTGGGAGTTTGATTAGGATGGCTCCAAATCTCTCCACATTCTCCATAGGTCAGGCTGCAGCTGTGGGACACTGCAGGCCAGGAGCGTTTCCGAAGCCTCATTCCCAGCTACATACGAGATTCCACTGTTGCTGTGATTGTTTATGATATTACAAGTGCGTACTCTGGGATTTCATGAATTTCTGGTATGGGAAATGGGAAAAGGGATAGGGATTCCTCTGAGAATCTTGGCCTCCCATACCTTTTCTTTCTAGACCTCAACTCCTTCTGCCAGACAAGCAGGTGGATAAATTATGTTCGTGAAGAACAAGGGGATGATATCATCATCATATTGGTAGGGAACAAGAATGATCTGGAACATAAGAGGTGAGAGACTCAAGGGCAGAGTCTTGGGGTAGAGACTGAGGGCCCCTCATGGACCATGTAGTGCCTGGGCTCTGGACAGGCCAGCTGTGCTGGGAGGAGTGGGGAAGAGGTGGCAGCAGGCTGGAGCCAGAGTCTTGGGGCTAGTGATCCTGGGGCTCTTAGCCCAAGGTAAGTTGAGAAGCAGGGAGAGCTGATTTAAGTGGCTGCCTTACTGATTTCCAGCTGAGATAAATCTATGGGCCCTATTTTGGAAAACTTTGTTCCTGGGGCACAAGGGGTCTTCTATACCTCCCTATCTGAATCCATTTCTCTCTGGTCTGTCCAGGCAAGTTACATCAGAGGAGGGAAAACAAAGAGCCAGGGAAATGAATGTCATGTTCATTGAGACTAGTGCCAAAACTGGATACAATGTCACACAGGTAACTCTTGGTTCTCCTTCCCTTGATGGCATCCCCATTATATTACTGTCTTGGAGAAAAGGAGAAAGCTCCGTTGGCTATACTGTCTCAGATGGAAGCCCCTTAAACCACTCCCTCCTTGTATGAGGACAAGGACTGCCCTTTGTCCTACACAGTCCTGGGGATTTCATTTCCCCCCTCACCCCCATGTCACCCCCAACACACACACATACACCCCACAAAACAAATCCAAATCCAATTATGTGTGTGTAATATATGCATGTATGTATGTATATCCCTAGCTCTTCCGACGAGTGGCTACTATACTTCCTTTCACAAATAGTGTCTCAAACCAAAGCCAAAGTGAAAGTATCCTGTTTCCCAGTCTTGTGAGGGGCAAAGGAGGGAGGAAGTGGGGGGCAGGGAAGCACATAAGTTTCCTTGGTTGGGGCAAGGAGCTAGAAAGATCAGAGTTTTGGCACCCAGGAAGGAGAAAATCCTTTGCTCATTTAAGCCCTAAGGAGTTGTATGCCTGGTTCCTCTCCCACCCCCATCTCCCTCCAACATACTCCACCTGCCATACACACATACACACGCACACACACCACACGCATACACACACGCATACACACACCACACACACTCACACAATCCTGAATTTCAAGGCAAAAGGTCCTCTTTGCCCCACTCTTCCCGGCAGCCCTGGCCCTGGCCCTGGCCCTGGTACTGGTCTTGGAGCTCCCTCCACCCCCCCACCCCCGCCCCCACCCCCGCCTCTTGCATTTCCTTAACCCTCTCCCCAGTGGTGGAGATCCTCCTGGAGAAGCCCAAAGAGCCAGTTGCTGAGGACAGAGGCCGCGGCTGCTCCTGCTGAGGGCCCAGTATCGCTCCACTAGTTCCTCCTGGGACAGCCAGCCACCCACTCCTCCCTGTCTTTACTAGATTTGGGCCTCGCTCTTCCAGTTTTGCTCCCCGATCTGAAGCTCCCTCTCTCATCTCACTCCATTCCCCGCCTCCCTTTCCCGCGTGTTGACATCGCAGCCTGTCGAGGCTGGAAGCCGCACCCCTGAGTGCGGGACTGCACTCTCCGGAGGTCGGTCCCCGGCGGCCCTTTCCCAGCCTAGTCTGGATGGCCTCCACCCTTCCCTCCAAATCGGGGTGAGGGGGGGGAAGTCTCGATCAGCCCCCGACCCTTCGCGGCCCGACTTGCCCTCATCTTTCTTCCCTGTCCTATTCACTTCTTTAATAAATGGTTGGCTTTGACCCTTGCCCTCCGCCGGGTGTCTGCCCATCTTGGCCGCCCACCCCCTCCTTTCTGAGCGCCTGGTCCACTGAGCCCGACGGCAAAGAGCCCCTCCCGCTTCCTCCCCTCCAAGGGTTGCGGGGCGCGGGAGCAGTGGGGGAGAGGAGCGTTCCAAAAAACTGGAGGACTCTGGGTGATCGAACGGCCCCTCCCCGGTAACCGGTGACTTTTTAGAACGGCCAATCACAAAGGAGCCGCAGAAATGGACCCATCCGTGTGACCAATAGGAGCGAGCCGCCGAGACCCAGCCAATCGGCTCCCCCGTACGCCTTAGGTTTCTTCTCCGGAAGCAACCGGAAACAAATGCAAAGGTAGGGGCCCGAAGTTCCAGGAACAGACGGACCAATTGACTGACAGATGAGAGTGACAGACAGACGGACAGTGTGGGCTGAGAAGGGGAAGCCAGCTCTGTCCCACTGGCCAGACCCCGTGCACTGTCCGAAAGATCAAGGTGATGGGGAGCCACCCAATTCCAGGAACAAATGTCGTACATCTCCAAGTGTGTGTGTGTGTGTGTGTGCGCGGTGTGTGTGTGTGTGTGTGTGTGTGTGTGTGTGTGTGTGTGTGTGTGTGTGTGTGTGTGTGTGTGTTGGGGCGGGGGGGGGGAGGGGAGCGGGGCAGAATTCCAGGCCTGGAGAGAGGGTAGGAGTTAAGCAGCTTCAATCCAGCCGTTGGGGAAGCAGAGGAAAGGAGGGAGGAGGGAGGGCTTCCCAGCATGAGGGATGTCCAAGAGTTAACGGGGTCGTATCACTGTCACCCAATTGGAGAGTCCATCACATATGGCCCACTGGGTGAGCTTCCTTCAGTCTAAGCAGCTCTCGAATAACCAGCCCCCACCCCATTTACCTCGGCAGACCTAGCCATGCTCATCTTGCCAGCCATGCTCATGAATGGACTGTGCCCAAAACCTTCAAGGAGGATGGTACCTAGGTGGAGCTGACCCTACCCCAGGGAGGTACAGATGTTCCTTCCATGGGTTGTGGGGTGATGGCTCCCCAAAGCGGTAGGAAACGCCGAAGGATGAAGCTATGGGCTAGGGCTTTGCTAGCGCCACCTGGTGGAGAGGATCTTACTTTGTCTCCAGGCCACAAAGTTTCAGTGCCAAATTGGCATCGAGGTTTCACCAATGGAAACGATATATAATGTGTTACATGACTGCAAATACCAGAACCACCAGAATTTTAGTATGCTGGAAACCTTAGATATCAATCAAATCAGCAACACTGTAGTCCTGGGAGGGAAGGGGAGACAGAGAGAGAGGCAGGTCTGGCAGGTGTCAGATCATTAACTTCTCCAGTACACACCTTGGTAAGCTTGGCTGTTAGCCACCTGTAGGGGTTGGGAAATGGCTAATGGGCAAGGCTTTTATTTGTTCCAGGCTGCCTCTTGTGTGGGTTACCAGCTCGGGTGTCAGAACCAATAGACAGGCTCCTTGCCTCCAGCTCATCCTGACTTGTCCTCCCTAGTACTATACCTAGTATACACAAGAATGTGGTGCAGACACCGTATGTTCTGATTGAGCACCTGCTGAGCCTGACAGAACACAAAAGTTGCCCTCTCACATGTCTGAACCAGCTCGATCCCAAGGGTGACTTCATATGATGGGGAGAATGAAGCAGGAACCCAAGAGGTCAACCATCCTTCTATTGATGGCAACATCCTTTGGTGCTTAGAACCTGTGAGGTATCTCTATCATGGACAGCATCACAAAGAATCCAAGGGCAGGTAGTAGGCACTGCTCTCCTCTAGTTCCAAACTTGGAACCACCCTGTTGTCCTTTCCCTTCCCAACTCTGACCCTCTTTCATTCTGGTTCATGCCTCAGATGAGGGAAACCCAGGTTTTCATGCATCTGGCTCCAATTGGGAGTGATGGGAATGAGGGAAGCAGAAGCCAGGGTGGGAGAGATGGCAGAGAAGGCTGCCCTGATTTGAGGGAGCCAGAGATGGCGCCTAAGCTTCTACCAGCTTTATTTCTACCCTTTAGCAGATGCTAAGACCTCACAGAAGTACCCAGAATAGAAGCACCAGTGGAGTGGGCCCCTCAAGCCGTGGCTCCTCCCAGAACCAAACCTCTTGGCCACGATGCCTATAGAGAAGCTGGAGATGCAGAGGTCAGCCTCCCTGGATCCCAGGGATGTCTCTGTAGAGTCTGCCAGAGTCTGGGTGGTCTCAAGGGTGACTTTCTTCCCTCCTACCCATAACTCACCTGAGTGCTACTCAGCCACCTCATAGGTCACTCTGGCCTGTTACAAAGACTTTCATACCCTACTCCCTTGCTGCCTAGAATCTGGTACTTGCCAGGTCCAAATGATACAGCCATATCAACAGTAATCCAGATTTTCCTTTTATTTAGCTGGAGGAGAGGGGGTTTCCATCAGGCTCACTGGCTCAGATCAATGCTGGCACAGAGGAAGGGGATTCCCCCTAGAAAGGTTCCCTTGCCTTTACTAGGCCTGAAGCCCACCCAGAAAGTGAGGAAAAGTGCAGTGCAGTCAAGGGCAGTGCAGGCTGCGGTGTGGATCAGCTCGGGGTTTCCCAGGTACTTCCTAAGTGAGCCAGGTATCCCAGGTAGATTTTACATGCAGGCGAAGAGTGCAGTTTCTAGTGCACAGTCCTCTCCTTCTGGCGATGGTAATCTGGGAATGGAAGAGCCCACAGGAAGGCAGGGTAGAGAGCCTTCCTCCCCTTTTCCTCCCAGTTTCTGCTGCTAAAGAGTCCTATAACCCAGGGCCCCTGGCAATCACATCAGCTCCAAAACGTACTGTAGGGGAAGAAACGGACCCGCATGCTGATCTCTCGGGCCGTCTTCAGAATCTCCACAGCCTGAAAGGCAGAAGGAGCTAGGAAAAAGGAGAGACACAGGCCGAGACCTCCCCTCCCCCAAGCATGGGCCACAATCCCGCCAACATGGGTGGTGACCCCCCCAATGTGGGCTGTGACGCCAACACGGGCTGTGGCTCCCCCAACATGGGCCACGACCTCCCCAACACAGGCCATGACCCCCCAACACAGGCTGTATCTCCCCCTCAACACGGGCCACGACCCCCCCACCCCAATGTGGGCCACATGCTAAGCTGCCCAACCTGATCCATCCAGGGTCAAGGGCTCTTTCAGCACTCCCTAGGCATGCTACCCGCACCTTGCTGTGCTCAATATCTTGGAAATCCACTTCATTCACAGCTAGGACCTGGTCTCCTTCCTGCAGTCCTGCCCGATGGGCATCTGAATCAGGAATCACCTGTTGACCATATGAAGGACATGTAACTGGTGTAGGGAAGAGGATATGAACCAGAGAAGGGGAAGCTGATTTGGCAGTTAGGGGGATGAAACTGAGAAATGGGTCTGCCATCAATTAAGAGTTGCTTTGCAAACAGAGCTTCCACCTCCTAGCCCAAGGCCAGCTGGAGTTTTATTTTCAGATATCTTGGTTAAACACAATGCAGGAGGTTACCTTCTTCGCTGACCCACCTTGGAGATGAAGATACCCAGCTGGGAGGCCTTTCCCCCACGGATGTTAAATCCCAACTGTAAGAGAAGACCACAGTGAAGGAGACTGAACAGAGAAGGCACTACAGACAAGAACATCAACAGTAGCATTTGACACTGAAACCTGGCACAAGAAAAGGCTCACCTGAGCTCCTGGGGGCTTCTTCAGTGTGATGGTCCGAGGCAGAAACTGGGTCAATTCATTGTTGTAGTCTGGGTGGTAGACCCTCTGTAATACATAGCCCACCCCCAGGAATCACATTCCCTTTCTAGGGGTCCTCCCTCTGTTCTACTTTCCGATCATTGTGGAGCCAGGACAAGAGAAAGTAACCAAGACACAAGGAGGCCCACCAATATCACCCAGCTGAGCAGGCAAAAAGTAGCCTTCTCCTTCTGATGAAATGAAAACCACTGGGCTCTACATGTTTAGAATGCCCTAGAAGGGGACAGGTTGGGCAGAAATTAGAGTACAGTATCACTGTGGTTGTTTGGGTAGCTAGGTGGCACAGTGAACAGAGCACTGGGCCTGATGTCAGGAAGACTCATCTTCCTGAGTTCAAATCTAGCCTCAGACACTTACTAGTCATGTGACCCTGGGCAAGTCCTTTAACCCTGTTTGCCTCAGTTTCCTCATCTGTCAAATGAGAAGAAAATGGCAAACCATTCCAGTATCTTTGCCAAGAAAATCCCAAACAGGGTCACGGAGAGTTGGACAGGAATGAAATGCCTCAACAACAAGAAGTGGTTGTTTAGAAGGGCCCTACCCAAGGGAGGCACACACTGGAGAGGTACCAGGGACAGAGCAGGATGTCAAGAGGCCTTTATGGAAGGTTCCCAGGCAGGACCGGAAGGCAGATGTGCCTCATTCTAGGCCTTACCCTACAATCGGTCACCAATTCCATTCTATCCTCCAGGCACCAAGCTCCTGAGTCACAGTAGCCTCCCCATTCCCCCATTGCCCCCACACAAGAACTGGATAACAACACACCTCATGAGGAGGAATCCAGGCTGGGGGATTCTCATAGGGCGGCAGAAAGACCACCGGGTAATCATCATAAGGAATCTGGCCTTCCATTTCTGGAGAGGGGCTGAGGGGCACAAACATAAACTGGCATTCAGTTCCAAAGAGTGAGTCAAAGCAGGGCACAACTGATTGAGAGAGTGCTGGTTCTGGACCAGGGCTCAAATTCTACCTTGGGGAAATCACTGCCTCTCTCTGGGTCTTTGTTGTATCCTCTGGAAAATAAGAGTGATGACCTTGGCAGCCCCTTCCAGCTCTTGCTCCAAAATTCTGTAGTTCAATCTGGGCATCAGAATGATGCCAAGGTGATCTGAGTCAAACCCTCCCTTCTCCCTCCCCCCCAACCCCCCATGGCTGCTAGCTTGGCTCGGATTAGGAAATCTTGAAAGCTGAGATTAAGGGAGAGGGCCAGGTCTGGGTTAGGGTCAGTTATTTCTTGGGGCACCAGATGCAACCCTCCCAACATGCGTGAGCATGGGCACACATACACTCTCTCTCAAAGTATCTTTTTCCTGAGGTATTGTAGCAGCATCAGTGTCTGAGAGATTGGTTAGAAACAGTTAGAAAGAGCTGCTGAGCCTTTTCAAGTTGGCAAATCAGTTTTCATACACTATCTCCTGCCATCCGATAACATAGATTCTGAAGGCCTATCCATAATAACTATGTGCATACACATGTGTACAAAGTCTGGTCCAGATCTGTCATTTCATTGGGATGCAGAACTCCCTCTACTAATGCTGGCTGGATAAGGAGATGATATTTGAAAAGTGTTTTACAAAGCTTTAAAGTGCTATGGCGCCAAGGTGGAAAACTGGATGGAACCTTGGGCCTGGAATCAAGAAGACCTGAGTTCAAAGTCAGCCTCAGAAAGTTATTAGCTGCCTGACCTTGGGCAAGTCATTGCACCTCTGCTTCAATTTCCTCTACTATAAAATGGAAATCATAATAGCACCTACCTCCCAGGGTCGTTGTGAGGATCAAATATTTGAAAAGGGCCTAGCACCCAGTGGGCGCTTAATAAATGATTATCTCCTTCCCTTCGGCGCCCCTTCAAGTCTTTGAGAGGGGCCCAAACTAGGAGGTGCGAGTGACAGGACATGATCCCAGCTCTTTCAGGCTCACCTGACGAAGTGGGGCAGGGAGGCGCAGGCGCAGACCAGCTCGGAACAGAGGCAGGGCTGGAAAAGCCCTTGGCCAGGGCGAGCCAACCTTCTCGGCTTCCCTTGTCTTCCCCCGGCGCCCCCCATCCGGCTGACAGCTGGCCCCGCCCCGGCGCCCCCGCCCCCAGGCCAGCCCCCTTCCCGCGCTCCAGCCGCCTCACCTGGACTGGGGCTCCGGCGCCACCGCCAGCTTGGACTTTCGGGCGCCCGTGCCGGTGACTGAGAGCCGGAAGCGGAAGCAAAGAGGACCCTGGCAGGCGGGGAGCTCTGGAGAGCCCAGCCCAGCCGCGGTGTCTCTCTGGGCGGGGCAGGGTGCCGAGGGGGCGGGGCGCCGAGGGGCGGGGGAGGGCGCGGTGAGAGCCGGCGGGGCGTGCGCCTGCGCCGTGGAACTCGCCTCCGCCTCCGAGGCCCCGCCCCCTGCGTCTGCCTGTGGATTGGCCGGCTCCGCCCAGACCGATTTGAAACTTGGCGGTTAAAAGCTGAGGCGGGGGTGAACGCGGTCCAGAACACTACAGGAAGGATTTCGGCGGCAGGGAGGCTGGAAACCAGCAGGTAAGCCGCGGGGCACGTGCGGGACGGGGGGCGGGCACGTGCGGGACGGGGGGCGGCGCGGGAAGAGCCCCACCGAACGAGGCCCCGCGACGACCTGAGGGAAGGCCGAGGCCGGAGGGGAGATTGACGGACGTGGGAGGGAAGGCCTCACGGAGCTGGGGGAGGGGGCGCCGTCGTGGGAAGGCTGAGGTCACGTGAGGGAAGAGGCTGAGATGGAGCACGGAAGATATTCAGGGGGTTAGAAGTGCGGGGGAGGGGTTGAGGAAATGCTGACGTCATGAAAAGGGAAGGAGGAGGAGCCAGGAGCGATGGGGGTGGTGGGGTGCGGTGAAGAGCCTGAGGTGTTGGTGTCTTGGAGTCTGACCGTGGCCGAAGAGCTGGGGGCGGAACGGGGGAAACGCAGAAGTCCGAGGACACTCAGTAACTCAAGGTTCAGTCCACTCAGGCCATCTTCCAGTCAGAAAAGGTTTATTGAAAACACCTGTTGAGGGAGCCAGATTATTTTGTTTTTAAGAGTCTGAGCTTTGGTGACCCTTGTATTGACAAGTGGGCCAGATTGCATCTGATCACTGTAATGGAGGCAAGGTGGACCTTTGACACCGAAGACCGTGGGGAGGTCTGGATGTAATCTAGGAGTGGCCAAGTAGCCTGGGAATGGAGAAGGGGTCTCGATGCAGTTAAGGAGTGGAGGCCAGATGTCTGGGCCACATGGGGAAGTCCATTTGGGGGGGTCCAAATCCCATCCCTATCACTAAGGAGATTTGAACCTTTATGAGGTGGTTATGAGAATGTCAAAGATATTGGGAGATTGGAGAGGTTGAGGAAATTGTGGCAGTTGTGTGGTAACTGAGGTGAGAAAACAGAGGGGGAGGTGAGGAAGCTGAAGAGATTGGGAGATCCTCAAGTCAAGAATTCCCCCAACAGTCCTCACCTTTCTTGCTGGCAGGATAAAAGGTTCAAGACAAGGATGAAGGAAGAAGTGAAAGGTATCCCAGTCAAGGTGGCCCTGCGTTGCCGCCCACTTCTCCCCAAGGAACTGGATGAAGGCTGCCATACTTGCCTTTCCTTTGTGCCTGGAGAGCCTCAGGTAAAGGGCTGGTGGGCTGTTTGCTGACCTTGCCCAGTGAGTGGGGCTCATCCTCACCACCCAGCTCACCTCTGCCTGTTCTTTACTCTTCTAGGTGGTAGTTGGCAGTGGGGACAAATGTTTCACCTACGACTTTGTGTTTGACCCGTCAGTGGAGCAGGAAGAAGTCTTCAACACAGCAGTTGCTCCTCTCATAAAGGGCATCTTTCAAGGTGAGGGAGTACCCTGCCCTTCCTTAGTGTTGGGGGATACCTCCAAGTCACTAGGGCCATCTTGTCTGTGCTGTAGACGTCTTTGAGCCTCCTTACTCTGTCAACATACTTAGCCCTCATGACTCCAGAACCAAAAACTGTTGCTAAGGCTGTCACCCTGTTCCAAAAGCACAGGAGCAACATTCAGAGTGACTCCCAGTTACTATACTGACAGTTGTTTATCTTGTAGGATGCAATATGACATAAGACATTTAGGGATTGAGAAAAGAAAAAGCAGTCCATGTAAAACAATGTTTCTGTTTCTGTTTCTTGTTCAAGTTATGGAGCCCTTGGGCGGTCTAGTGAAGTCCATGGACCCTTTCTTAGAATTATGTATTTCAATGTATAGAATGAAATACAAAGGAAACATATGTCAAAGTAAAGATGTAATTTTTTCCCATCTGAGTTCACAGAAGTGGAGGTGGGGAGAGAACAAGCATTTATTCAGTACCTGCTATGTACCAGACATTGTGCTAAGTGCTTTATAAAGATTATCTCAGTTGATTATTACAACACCCCTGGTTGGTAAGTGCTATTATTATCATCCCCATTTTATAATTCAGGAAACTGAGGCAGACAGGTTATTTGCCCAGTGTCACACAGCTAGTAAATGTTTAAGATGGGATTTGAATTCATATCTTCTTGACTCTAGGCCCAGGGCTCTGTCACTGTGCCACCTAGCCATTTCTGGTTAAGAACATCTCGTGTAAAAGAAGCGGAAATAAAAGGATTTATCAAATTGAAATGACCTTAAAGATTGTCGAGCACATCTTCATTACCAATATAGGAATTCTTAGTCAATGATTTTCCAGCTCCTGCTAAAACATTACAGGGAGCTCTCCATCTCTTGGTGCGGTTTGTCCTTTCGTCAGACAACTAGAACAATCAAGCAAGAAACTTTCCACACATTGATTCTGTCCTTTCATCTTGAGCTCCCCTCTAAAGCTGTCAAATCTAACCTTTCTCCCACACAGTCATCTTTCAGACTTTTGAAGACAGCAGCCATCTTCCCTCTAAGTCTCTTCTGCCAGAGACTAAACATGCCCACTTGAGCTTTTTCTTATGCAACATCATTTTTGTCACCTTGCAAACCTACCCTTATGCTTGTATCTCTGTGACGATGGCCAAATCCCTAAACCTTTCTGAGCCTCAGGGATTGATTTGGTTTTGTTTTAAGAGCAGAAATTATAGGCAGATTGTGTGGGAACTGACCTGTACAATAAGATTAACAACTTGAGGGAGAGATGCCTTAGCTCAAGCAACACTACTTTCATGGATGAGGAGTCCAACGGGCAGTGAATCTCAAAGCTGAATTTGAACCCAGGTCTTCTAACTGTCAGGATCCTAGTTCATGATCCAGTATTCTAATTAAGTTTATAATTCTATGTACTTGTAGCATGAGTATACATGTATATGTAACTTATGCTGTTGATCAAAGCAAGAATCAGTGACATTATCCCCTTTCATCTCCTTTCTATTGTAAAACGGGGAACATGCTTTTCTTCAGGGCGGAGTCTCTTGAGTTGCTGTGTGGTCCATAGGTAAGTGTGTGTGCTTGAGACCAAATGGTACCAGGAGAGTAGCCTTTCCATGAATGCTCTTTCTAGGGGTTGATGGTGCTAAATGTATCTGTGCCTTAAATACAGTGTCCATTATTAGGTGCTAAACGTATCTGTGCCTTAAATACAGTGTCCATTATTATATACAAATGTTTCAACATTTTTCTATACAAGGTAAACTTTGTGTTCAGTAGAAAAGGGTTTGGCTACGCCGTTTTTTTTTTTTTTAATGAAGGGAATGTGGTTGACTTAAATTATTTCCTAAACTATAAAAATGCCAAATTACAGAAACTAGAAAGATGTTAATTACAATCATGTATTTAGAACTCACTTAACTGACAGCTAACTTGGTAACAGAGCCAGAAAATCAGGAAGTAAACAAAATACAAAAAAGCTTGTGGGCTGCTGAGAGAAACGTTCCAAAACCAGCCCTGTGCTTACAGGAGAGGCTGACTTAGACAATTCTAAATCTCCCCCCACCCCCAAGAGCAGCATCAAAATAACAGACAGAAGGAACTAGAACAGACAGCAAGTAGCCATACTGATGGCAAGAAGACAGAGACACCCTGAGAGAGAGATCAAGGGTCCAAAAAGTTGACTGGATTCAAAGCGTAGAAATCTGGGCCCTTGGAGTAATAAAGCTAACAAACTTACCATATATTGATATAGGTCATATTCCAGAACAATAACTGATATGACCCTTGTATTCAAAAATATGTACAAATTGGACAGCTAGGTGGCCCAGTGGGTCTATCCATTGGGCCTGGAATCAGGAAGACTCCTCTTCCTGAGTTCAAATCCAGCCTCAGACACTGCCTGGCTGTGTGACCCTGGGCAAGTCGCTTTATCCTGTTTGCCTTGGTTTCCTCATCTGTAAAGTAAGCTGGAGAAGGAAATGGCAATCTCCAGAATTTCTGCCAAGAAAACCCCAAATGGGGTCATGAACGGTGGGAGATGACTGAAATAACTGAACAGCAAAAATACAAGCTGTTGGAAAACTTCCTTCTGTGGAATATCTTACTTTCCACTGCTGCTCTCGAAATGAAATGTTGCTGTAGTGATCTTCAGAGATCATAAGACAAAAACTTTCACCCAAATTGAGTTTCCTAGTAGAGCGAATGGTGACCAACAGACGAAGTAACTAAGCTTCTTTCAGTCAATCAGTGAACAGTTATTAAGTACTTACTGTGTGCAAAGTTTCATTGCCATATTTGTTCTTTTTAGTTTTTAGAAAGGTTGACCTACAAGTGAAATTTAGAGAGCATTCATTGGAACCTTATCCCTTTACAGATAGGAAAACTGAGGCACAGAAAGGTTATAAATGATTTGACTATAGTCATATCATTAGTTAATGGGAGAGCCAGGACGAATTCAGAATTGGAAGGGACCTCAGAGACCATTTGGTCTTGGCTAGACCTGACAAAACCAGATCATGTCATCTCATTTTTGCTTAGAGACCTCCAGTGTGAGGGGAAATGCTGTCTCTTGGGGCAGCCCCTTCTTTGGGGTGACTCTTATGTGTAGAAAGATCAAGTGAGGTACTTCAGTGTTGGCCCCTATGATGACTGTTACTGTCCTATCTTTGAGTTATCTGTGTATTGGATAAGCCAGTTCTTTATGCCTTGATCCCAGTCACTGGTAAACTATTGGGCAGATCAGGGCCAAGCCTGTATTCCCAGGACCCTCCATTCCAAGAGGCCTCCTTCCACGGTGGCACTGGCATGTATTCATGATGACTTTTTGGGTCATTCATTTGATTTGAACTCTTATCCAGTAGAACCACTGTCTACCTCACAACTATCCATCTTTTCCAAGGGAATAGAAAGAAAGAATTTGTCAAATGCTTTTCTAAATTTGGCACTTATCTCCAGCATTCCCCTGATCTCCCAGTGATATAACAGTTAAAGCAGAAATGAGGAGGTTAGGCTGGCATTTGTCAGGAGACCTTGGGGTAGGTAGTCTGCAGCTCTCTGCCGTGATCACTATAACCAGAAACCTCTGTGGGCTGTTAGCAGGACCGAGGACAGAGGCCATGTCACCACACAGAGGCAGCCTAAAATTACACTCATTTTTTCCATCTGAGTCTGGTGGCTTAAACTCAAGAGTAGCTACTTGTTCTTATCTTTTCAGTTTGGAGCTTCAGCTCCCTAATATCTTATATATTTTGTGTGAAGCCTTAAGGTTTACAAAGCTTTTTTCATCACAGCTAGTCTGTTGGGATTACAGTTGAAAAAACAATCAGAGGAATAGCTTGGCCTTATTAAGGTTGCAGCTAGTGAGTGGCCTAGCTGGGCCTAGAACCCCCTGGTCTTCTGATTATTCCAAATCTGATTCTCCTTCCTCCTGCATTCCACAGACATAGTAACAGTAATTATTCTGTTCAGAATAGTGAAAGAAGGCAGTCTCTAAGATCTTTAGTGAGCTACGAGGTCACAGTAACACCAGAGTCCAAGTGACTTCTTATATGAGGAAACAGGTGAGAAGAGGATGCTTGTTCACGCTGAAGGGCTTTGCACCTGCGTTGCCCTGTGCTAGAAGTCAGCCAGTGGTTTGGTTCTGGGGTCAGAGAGTAGCATTCTAGTATGTGGGGATTCTGTTTGACTGATAGCAGGATATACCTGGATGTGTGTTTTCAGCTAAGGGGATTATTAATAACAAATTCATTCTAGGCTTACTTCCTACTTTGCATGGCTTCTGAAATTTACAGTCCTTTTATTCTGCTCCAGGATTTCCCCATCTAGGGATAGACATGGGCTAGGCATTTTTGAGACTGCTTGATTCCAATTTAGCCAGCAGAGTGATAATGGACTTAGTTGATTCTAGTTGAAATGGGCCAGGGTGTTTTTGGAATGAGAAGATTCTGAGAAGTACCATCTGTGTGACCTCTGTTCTGCCTAGGGTATAATGCAACTGTTCTGGCCTATGGACAGACTGGCTCTGGAAAAACGTTTTCAATGGGAAGTGCGTACACTGCAGCTCAAGAGCATGAACCAACAGTGGGGGTCATCCCTCGGGTAATACGACTGCTTTTCACAGAAATGGACAAGAAGGCAGACTTTGAATTCACTCTGAAAGTGTCTTACTTGGAGGTAAGTGATAGATCTTTAAGTATTCTGAATTCAAAATAACTTCTGTTGAACTAAAGAGTAGATTGCAAGGGTGGGGAACCTGTGGCCTCGAGACCCCATGTGGCCCTCTAGGTCCTCAAGTGCAGCCCTTTGACTGAATCCAGCCTTCACAGAACAAATCCCCTTCATAAAAGGTTTTGTTCTATAAAACTTGGACTCAGTCAAAAGGCTGCACCCAAGGACCTAGAAGGTCACAGGTGCGGTACCCCACCCTGGAGTAGACTTTGATTTCCTCAGCCAAGACATATTTAACTTGAGTGGCTGTGAGGATCAAATGGTAATGGATACAAAGCTCTTTGCAGACCTTCAATTTAGTACTTTGTAAATATCATTGCTACTGTTAAACTAGTGAGTTGGGTAAGCAAACCAAGGCAAGTAGCTATAATGGCGACATGTATGTGCTTGGGAGGCAGTATAGTACACTAGAAAGAACACTTGCTGGCTCTGCAGTTAGAGAACCAGGAGTTCAAATCCTACTTCTGAAGCTTATTGTCTCTCTGACCTTGGACAAGTCACTTGGCCTCCCTGGCTCTCAGTTTTCTCCTCAGTTAATTGAACATAGCCATTTCCATAGGAGAGGAAAGCCATTGTAGACAGTATTACATTATCAAAGAGTACTCGGAGTTAGGTTATAAGTCAGAATCAAACTTATAAAAGATCTAACGTGGCCAAATATTTTGTCCTCATTATGGAAAGCTTGGTTCATAAATGCGGTGGACAAAAATTTGAAAGACGAATCTTAACCTTTTTTTTGTGTCATGGGTCCCTTTGGCAGTCTGGACCTCTTGGACCTCTTCTCAGATTAATGTTCTTAAATGAGTAAAATACATATGCTTACAAAGGAAACCAACTATATTAAAATACAGTTATCACAGTATTAAAAAAAAGTTTATAGGCCCCCAAATCAAGAACCTCTGTCTTCAATTTGTTTAAAATTTTACTTCCTGACCCTTTCCTAACTGACCTAGGTGTGATTAAGGTGCTTTGGGTATGAGCCCTGCATTCAAGGACCTGGTACCTGGAAGCAAGCTAGTTGAACTTCTGTTGAGAGCCTGTTTGCCTCTTCAGCTCTCTTAAGTGTCTGTGGGATAAAAGTAGCAATGAAAATGGTAGCTGCTGATACCAGCTGGCTGAATTTGGGGGCACCTTTTAGCTCTATTCTTTTGTATATGCCTGCTGTTTCACCATGAAGAAAAATCTTAATTTAGTTTAGAAATTATCTTTTAGTATAAAAACAAAAATTTCTGGAATGTAATCTTTGGGCTTGAGGCTATTATTTTGGAGACTGGATCTACCTATCTGTTGCAGACTAGAAGTATATTGACCAGATACCACCACTGATCACCATGGGATCTGCTGACCCATTCTGTTTTCTAACCTCTCCTTAGACAGCTTGGTTCTCTACCCCACCCCATCCTTACTATCCTGGTGCTGGGCCTACTGCAGTCACCTTAGCAAACTACTTCTCTGAGTTCCTGCTCTACCATCCTCAAGCTTCCTCTGGAGTAGGGCTCACCAGCACTAGCACTCATAGCCAACAGAAAGAGGTGGCTTTGATGTTTTTCTTTTCTCATATTGTTTATAATAGATCTACAACGAGGAGATTCTAGACCTGCTATGCCCATCTCGAGAGAAATCCTCACAAATAAATATACGGGAAGACCCTAAAGAAGGCATAAAGGTGAATTGTTTTCTCTTTGTGACACAGATATTTGGCAGTGCTGATGGTAAGGTTCAGTTCAACAAACACTTGTACATGCCTACTGTGTGTAAGGTACTGTACTAAGTGCTGGGGATACAGAGATAAAAATGAAACTGTCCCTGTCCTTAAGGAACTTGCATAAGTGACTGCATGCATCATACCTCAGGATTTTTGTAGCCCCTATTTCCTCTGAAGCCAGGGTATGCTAAGTATATTCCTGGATGGAAACTTTTGGGGGTAGAGGCAGGGAGGAGAGAAAGCCACATTCAGTTTTCTTAAGGATTCCCATTCCTGTTTTTATGTATGCTGATAGCACAGTATTCACTGAGGACTTGTTTAGAACACAGAAACTTAGGGAACTTAACTTGCATAGTGAATACAGGAGTACAAGTCATAATTCTTACCCTCAGGTAGTTTAGAGTCTAATTGGAGACGTAAGACAGACATGAAATACTTTAGAGTACTGACTTTTGTTTAGTGTCATATAGGTAATAAATATTCAAAGAGATCAGTGAAGGTTCGAGCAGTCAGGAAAAGCTTTATGGAAGAGGCATAACTTGAATTAGGCCTTTGAAAGATGAGTATAGTTTGTAGAAGAGGTCCTTCTAGGCAAAGAGAATGTGGAGTATTTACTGAGTTTCTACTCTGTACAAATCCTACTCCATTGCCTCCTCATGGCATGGAGGTGGCCCTGGATTCTCAAAGGTTGTGCTGTCTTCTACCAAACTGAAAACACTTTGCACATGGTCCCCTACGATAGGCTGTACTTTCTGTCTTTGAACCAGCCTGGTTGGGTATGGAAAGACTCATCACCAGCAGGTTGGCCACTAGGTGATGAATTTATTTGGCCATGGCAATTTACAAAAGAGATAAAACTACATTTGTATGAGACCCCCCCTCCTCCTTCTGCAGTGATGGTGGCAGAGTGGTGTAAAGTGGGGCAGAGGGTGCTAAGAGTCCCTGTTTTTAGACTTTACATAAACCATTAATTACTTGTTGGTGCTCTAAACATGAACTCTTTGTCCAACAACCAATATGTTGAAATGCTCCTAGAGGAACTGAATTATGTCAACATTGATGTTCTTGCTCTAAATGAAACCAGAAGACCTAAAGAAATGTCTTCTAGATGGAAAAACCACTTAAGTTCTCCTTGGAGAAGTGAATAAAGGAATTGGTGGCATTGGTTTTATTGTACGCCCCAAGGCTACAAGAGAAATCTCATTTTGCTAATCTCACTTTGGATTGTTCATGATAAGCATAAGCAGAAAGAGCAACATAAAGGTAATTGTAGCTTATGCGCTGAGATCCACCTCGAAGAATGAAGTAGAGAGGTTCTGTGAAGGACTTGACTAAGTTTACACATGAATCAGAAAACACCAGGTGTTGGGCAAACAACATCTCAAAAAAAGAAAGTCAACTTTGTAGCACATGACGAAGAACTAGTTACTTACATGGGAATCATTTCAAAATTAGCAAGCTGTGTAGTTAGACTTTGGGCTAGTTAAAACAAAGGTCCAAATCAGCACCGATTTAGAAGAAAGGATAAAGATAACAAAATACTACATGTCATTCTAACAGCTCCTGATCTATTTAAATGAGGTGACACTGAGCAGTGTGAAATGGATAAAAGTTAAAACTGCTCTGGTGACCATTATTTTATAGAGAGTTTTAACCATGGTAAACAGTTTTGATAGAAAGTCAAAACAACCAGCAAAACAATTTTTTCCACTTCCCTCAAGTTCATCATAGTTGAGGACAATGTCAGTTTCATGTAGCAGCTCACTCTAAAACCCTGTAGAGAAAGTAACAGATGATCACAAACAATGTTTCACAAAATAATGTAAAGAAGTTGTTGGGGAAATGAGTTTGCAGAAAATTTGGCATGAGATCTAACAAAGCCACATCATCCTGTGAGAATTTATAAGTGAAAACGGAAGGACAACAAAATAGAACAGATTTGTTGTAGCAATCAAGTATCATTGCTGGCAGTGGAACCACCATATTTGGACACAAAAACATCAGTAGCTGTTGGGCTATGCAAGGAGCTGGCAAGGACTTTTAAAGAAAATGAAGCTGAATAGAGCTGTAGCACCTGACTGGGCATGAAGAAAAAACAGAGAACTCACTCTATATTTATTGCTCCAAAAGAGTGACTGAGCTGACTAAACTATCACTGTCTCTATTGTATGCTTTCTCATCTCTGCAAAATCTTTGCAGTTGGATTGCACACTCAACAGGGATATCTTGATGAAAAATGGGAGAAGGGAACAGATAGCCTTTTGCCAACGACTTTGTAAAAGACCACATTTCCTGACTGAAAACTACAGAGAATACAATATCCTGTTGTGTTGAATTTATTTGGCCTGTTGACTTGGTAGCCTTCAAGACTTTGCACAGTGTATCATGTGGCTAGAGTATGTGTTGCAAGCTCCCTTGATATTGCAACTGATCATCATTCTCAAGTAAACAGCTAGAAATATATGCTCATGCAGTCTTCCCACCCCTGTGGAGTTTCCTCCCATTTTCCGTAGTTTTTCCAGCCTAGTTTTACACAGAACTTCCTCCGTCACAGGAGTGGAGCCAAATGGAAGAAGAATTACCTATAGTTAGCGAGGTCTTCTACAGGTTCCTCTTCAGGGATAACATTGTTCTGATTGTATCAAGCCTTAGAATACTACATGACTCCCTTAGGAGATTGGCCTGTTAATTAATAATTCATACATATTACTCAGCTATAGGTTTGGATGAGTAATCTGTTGGCTTGATCCATCGGTATAAACACCTTGAACAGGCACTATAAACTCAGAATGAGCAGGGCCTAGAATTGAATAGGAGAAAGAGAGTGAACTGAATTACGGTTGGGAAATCACATAGTTCTTTCACTGAAACTTAGTTGCTGCTTGACATGCAAGACCATCGTTTCAACACCAGTGTTTCCTAATAATACTGCATGGCTAGAGATCATGGAGCCTCATGCTTCCTGAAGAATCCAGATTGAATATGTCCTAAGAGACAATGGAGGGATACTTCATGGCCATAAAAAGACTGTATCATATTCCCAAGGTGACTTACACATAAAAAGTTGACACAATCAAAAATGTATATACTCAGAAGAGGGATTGGGCCAGTCATATAATGAGGACAGGAGATAATGTAACACCCTTAGGTTTAACTTTTAACAAAATGTTCAAAGACTCTGAGGAAGACCTCCAGCATGCTGATTAGTTTCTCCATAGAAGATTTGTGGAAGGACATGGACAGGAATCACACAGGATGGAAAGGTGTGGATGAGTTGTGATCTACATTGGTGGAGGGTATACCCACATCGCTGAGATCACTGATCCATTGAAGTATCAAAGTACTCGTAAAAGGCACTGTCAAAACACCCTGGGGCAAGGATGGGGACGGGAGCAACAAAATAAGAATGAAACATGATCCCTGCCTCCAAGAACTGCTTGACTGAGGCAATAGCCTAAATAATCTAAGTGTTAAAAAGTAGTATACATCAAAGAGTGGGGGGTGTCGAAAAGAATGCTAGCTTTGTGGTCACAGCATGAGTTTGAATCCCAGCTCCTCTTACTTCTGGGTGACCTTGAGAACATCACTTTCCTTTGTTGGGTTTCTGCTTCCTCTTCTGAAAAATGAGGGAGTTGAATTGACTAGCAATCACTATTATAAAAGCTAACCATTGGACTAGATGATCCCTAAGATCTCTCTTAGCTTTTAGTGCCTTGATACTAACTATAAAGGTTAAATGAATGACCCAAACAAGTACTTGCAGAGTTTGGAGGAAGGAAAGATTCCTTTAGTCTAGAGAGATTAGGGAAGGAGTATAGAAAAAAATTGTCACCAATGCCAGGTAGGATGTGTGAGAACCAGGTTGGAAAGACTATGGAAAATGGGAGGGGGGCGCAATTTCAACTCCTTAACTTCCCTGCCTCTACCCCACCCCAAAATCACTTTTATTGGCTAGAAATGTGCTTAGAGAGATTTTTTTTTTGACACTGAATTAGACATGACCCTAGAATCATATGGTCAACCTTGTACTTGGAAAGGAATCCCTTTTGTGATCTTCCCAACCTTTTCCTGAGGACCTCCCCACTGTCTCCTGGTGTCACACATTCCCCTTACAGATAGCTCTAATTGCTAAGAAGTTCTTCCTTCAGTTTGCTTCTATGCAGTTCCTTCCCTCTGGGGCCAAGCAGAACAAGTCTTATCCCAAATAACAAGACTTCAAAGACAACTATCCCAAGTCTCAAACATTAGCCCCTCACCCCTCAAAGTCTTCTCAAGTTTTTTCAACTGAGTCCTCATGTGACATGATCTCTCAGTGTATTTCTTTTTTCCTAAGCACTTCCACAATATTAGTCAGAACTCAGAGGTATTTAGGCCAGGCCTGAAGGATTGGGTTTGGGTCAGATCAGGCATTGAGTCCTGATTCTAAGTACTCAGATAATCAGTCAACATTTTTTAAGTGCCTGCTAAGTTGCAGGCACTTTGTTAAGCACTAGGGATACAGAAAGACAGTCCTGCCCTGGAAGAGCTTAAGAAGGACAAACCTGGTTAGCACCAGGCCATTGAAGGAAAAACATCCAGCAGGATCAGGACTGGAGACAAACAGTTAGGAACGATGGTACAATCAGACTTTTTGAAGTCTTAAGGAGCCTTAGATGGAGTCTAATTCAGTCCCTTCATTTTACAGATAAGAAAATCAAGGTCCAGAGAAAAGATTTGCCCATGGTTATACAACTAACTTCTAGTAGACCTTAGACCAGAACCTAAGTGTCCTGCCTTCCCAGTCCAGTACTATTCCTACTGTCATCCCATAGTAAAACTGAGGAGAAGACAAGGAAGGGCCAAGGAGGGAGAAGGTGGACGAGAGAAGCAATTGTACTCCATACTTTGTCTTGTGGTGTTGGGTCCAGGGAAGCTCTCAGTCAAGACTCCTGTAAAACCAGAGATTATTTTTCAACCCTAAACAGCTAGCCCCTTTGCCCTGGGGCCTCTGGTGCAGATTAGAGACCGAAGTGCATCCTACCACCAAGCCTTGTGTCTCTTAGACTGCCCGAGCCCAGAGCCATCACTAGCTTGTGATATGAACTCTTCAGTCCTCAACAAAGATAATCATTCAACATGGTTTAGGTTTCATAGTTGTCAACATGACTTACACAATGAGGTTTACTAAACTTAAAGACAGTACCTTCCTTCCAGAAACTTCGTCTTTGGTCAGGGACTTGAGGTATCACAGGGAAATTTTCTCTTCTTTTTGAATTAGATCATAGGACTCACTGAAAAGACTGTTTCACTTGCCATGGACACTGTGTCCTGCTTGGAGCAGGGCAACAACTGTAGGACTGTGGCCTCCACAGCTATGAACTCCCAGTCCTCCCGATCTCATGCCATCTTCACCATCTCCATAGAGCAGAAAAAGAAAAGTGACAAGTAAGTTCATGATATTTATAGTCGACATTTGTCATGTGTTAACTCTACTAACGTTGAAAAGTGCTCAGGCTGCCTTGCCATGACACCTGATCTGTTGATAAGATTACACAAGTTAGCTCTGATGTCCGATTCTTTCTAGTGGGCTTAAATGCTGCTTCCACCCAGGCATCCTATCTTTATCACAGGAATAGTAGCTTTCGATCCAAGTTACATCTTGTGGACCTGGCTGGTTCCGAAAGGCAGAAGAAGACAAAGGCTGAAGGAGACCGTCTAAAGGAAGGTAAAATAATCTAACACCCTTATTGTAAAAGAAAGGGATAGACCCTTACATACGTTTCATTTATACCTAAGTTAAACCTAAAACGTGGCAGGTGTAAGAAGCCAGGAGGAAGTTGATGGGAGATGCTGGTTGACAGCAAAGGAGAGAGGGACTAAGGCTGCTTGGAGATACTTGCTGACAGCAGGGGCCTGAGAAAGGATCATTTGGGTAGATGTTTTTTTAAGCCAGTATTTTAAAATAATAAATATTTTAAATATTTAAATAAATTTTAATTTATTTAAGTTTAATGTTTATGTTTAATTAAACTGAATATTTAAAATTTTATATTAACTGTAATAAATATTTAAATTAGCTAAACTTTAATTTAATTTATTTAAATTTGATGTTTATGATCAATTTAAATTAAATTTAATAAATATTTAAATCAATTTATTTAAATTAGCTAAATTTTAATTTATTTAAATTTAATATCTATGTTTAATTTATTTGAATTTAACGTTTGCATTAATTTATTTAAATTTAATATTAAATTTAATGAATATTTGTTTCGATTTATTTGAATTAATTTAAATAAATATTTTAACTATCTTTAAACATTTAACTTTTTAACTTAAACACTAATTTCCATATATAGGACAGAACACATAGAAAATTATGTGTGAAACTGTCTCCATTTCATAATGCTTTTTTAAAATATAAATTCTATACTTTGCTTTCAAAACTTGTCTGAGTTTTTCAAACACTTGTCTGTGTTTCTTTCTGTTCTCTTCTGTGTGTTTAAAAATGTTTCAGTGGTCCTCTTTTGGGGGAGGAGGGGATAAGCAATATTACTAACCTCTTTCACTGCCCCCTCTCCCCCGCTTCTAGGGTTCAGAGCACTGTGCCTTCAGGGCCAGCTGTGGCATCTTGGAGCTGGATGCTGGGGATCTTGGATCTCTGGGTTTTCCTGTCAGTCAGTAAATATTTATTAAAAATATCCACTGTGTGCCAGGCACTGAGCTGGGTGCTGAGAATACAGAAAGAGGCGAGAAAGACAGGCCCCACCCTCACAATCTGACAAGTGTGTACTGATGAACTGTGTATGAGACAGGTAGGAAATCATTAAAAGAAGGAAGGCACTAGAATTCGGAGGGCTTGATAGTAAAGGCTTCCTGGAGAAGATAGGATTTTGGTTGGGCCTTAAAAGAATCCAATAGGCAGTGATAATCAGGGCGAATATTCCTGGGATGGGGCACAGCCAGAGTATGGACTCAAGATGCACAGCAGAACTGTCAGGGTATGGCAGCAGGTGAAGCTGGCCATGTTTCGCCCTGGTGGCTACTCCCTGGCTACAGCTTTCCTTGTTCTACATCAAGTATTCTGAATCCAGATTTGTACTGTAGTTTTCTCCAAGGGTAGAATAACATTTTCTTTTTTGTTTCCAGTTTTCTTAGTGATAGGACACAAAATGTTGGATCTTTTGGGCTGCAGCATCATAATGAGTTGTGTATTTGCCATTGCTGCTTTCCCATCTCTCCTAGTTATCCTCCTTAATTTCACTTCAACAAAATTATATTAAGTGGTCATAATACAGAACTAGAATATATTTTTACAACCTCTACTTAATTGAATAAAATGGTACGTGACCTCTTCTTCTAAAAACATTTAAAGTAAACATTTTTCTTTCTCTAAAACAAAACCCAAAACACCTATGTAGACCTTGAATTAATTTCTCTTTCTATCCTCTCACGTGGCCCGCTGGGCCTTAGTGGGAAGTAAGTTTTCCACCTTTGCTGTAGCTGACAAAGTTCCATGAAGTCCCATGACTTGGAAGGTAGGATCAAAAAAGATTCTTCTTTTTTTCCTGACAGTGTGTGCACTATCTCAGTCTGAAATGAACAAGGAGCAATAATTTCTTCAGTGCCCATATTGGGTACATTTTTCTTGAACACTAGTTGCTTTGGGGATATTGTAAACAGCAGATTTTTATTTTTTCTGAAGATGGAACCACTCAGTTTGAGACATAAGTTCAAGAATATTTGTTTAAAAAATTAGACCAATTACCTTATAGAATATAAGATAGAAGATATGGCTTATTGGAGTTCAGAAGAGGAATATTGATGTAAGTTAAAGCAGTTGAAGAAGGATTCATGACTGAAGTGAGCACTGACAGGTACATAATAGAAACAAATTTGGATAGATAATGGGAAAACTACAAGCCGAGATAGTGAGAGGGGGATTCATAGAGTGCTCTCAAAGAATGCTGTGCAGACTGACCCCACTGGAGCAGTGGGCACATGTAGAGAGGAATGAGAAGTTACATCATCTGGTGCCAGATTATAGAGAACTTTCAAAGATGCTTAGGGGAATGTGGACTTGATGCAGCAGGAAATCAGGAGTTCTTGTAGGCTTGGAAGCAGAGGAATGGACTAAAAGTGATTTAAGAAACATTTGTTTGGCAGCAGTGATTAGGAGGATTGGGGAAGAGATGGGAAGCCAAGAGGTTAACTCCAAGGTTGCTCTAATCTAGTCATGAGGCACTAAGGGCCTCTATTAGGGTAGTAGAAAGAATGAGAAGTAAGGAATTGATCCATCTGGATAGAAGAATCAGTAGGACCTGGCTGACCAGATGGAAGGAATGGCAGCCACAGATGACTAACCTTGACCCACTGGGAAAACAATGATGCCCCTGACCAAGGTAAATTGGAAGAATCCTGGGAGAGGGCAATGAGTCAGATAAAAGGGAAGGGGTGACTTGGGTTCTTGTTTCTAGTTTTTCCCATTTTAGGAAGAAGAGTTCTAATGCACTCTAAATCTACAGAATTTTGATTTCTCTCTTACCTTACTTGTAGGTATTAATATTAACAGAGGTCTCCTATGCCTGGGAAATGTAATTAGTGCACTTGGAGATGACAAAAAGGGAGGCTTTATCCCCTATAGAGATTCCAAGTTAACTCGGCTGCTTCAAGGTAAGCCCCCATAGCCTTGAAACAAAGGGACAGAATCTCAAGATAATGATTTGGGAATGGAAGAAACTGGAAACTGATAAAATTCAGACTTTGATTTGTGTTAGCTCTGGGTCTGTGACCTGGTAAAAAGTGGTAAGAAGGATCTGCAGCTTTCAGGGACAACAGAAGCACACCCAACAACATTTAACATGATTGTGGCTTAAAAGAATGTTCAACCAGGGGTGGGGAACCTGTGGCCTTGAGGCCATATGTGGCCTTCTAGATCCTTAAGTGGGACTTTTTGACTGAATCCAAATTTTAACAAAGGCTGCAGGTTCTCCACCCCTGGGTGACACTATTGGTGTTCAGGGAGGGGTGCCGTGTTTGGTTAAAATTCACCAAGAGGGGGCCTCCTGAGAATGTCTAATGATCAAAGTGACATTAATATGATTGGACTAGGCCTTAGTGACTGCTCTGTAGAACAGTGGGAAGACCTTTCTCAAGTAAGATTAAGGGACAAGTAGGGTAACTGAACTGTGCCCTCCAAGTGAAAAACATCCCTTCACAGGTGGTAGGAGCGCTGCATCTGCACCGTAGGCTTATAGAGTGTCTTAGAGCCTCTGGATTTGAACTCATCTTCTTTACTTGATTCTGTTCTCTTTCAGACTCACTAGGCGGTAATAGCCATACTCTCATGATCGCCTGTGTGAGTCCTGCAGACTCTAACCTAGAAGAAACAGTGAATACATTGCGCTATGCTGACAGGGCACGGAAAATCAAGAATAAGCCCGTTGTCAACCTTGATCCCCAGACAGCTGAACTCAATCATCTCAAGCAGCAGGTACTAGCAGCAACATTGGATGGTAGTCAGCAATATTACTGAATTGGAATTATTGTCTTAGTTTGTCGTTATCATGGGTTTAAAGAAATACTGAATTAGTCCTGGGACGTAATCACATCATCACATTCGTTCATCTTGTTTGGCAGCAATGGCCTGCTTGATTGGATATATAATCATTTGGCCCCTACTAAGGATGAATTAAGTAATCATAGACTTCAAATGTTCGAGCTGAAAAGAGACCTTGGAGGTAATATAGTCTAACCCTCTAATTTTAGTGGAGGAAATATTTAAAAGCAAACTCATTAGCTCTTCCTCCTGACTTCCTTATTCCTGTCAGTTGAATCACCATTGTTCCAGACTTTCTCTTCCTTCAGTCTCCAAAATCAAATCTTATCCATTTGTTTTCCTTCAGAATGTCTCATGCCTGTCCCTTTCTCTACATCCCTACTCTCCTGTTCTAGATCCTCCACCATTCCCATGTTTCTGGATAAGAACAGTGTATTCACAGGCAGTCTGTCTTGAGTCTTTCCTTCTGGCTCCTTCACTCACATCCATTCCCCCTACCACTGCCAGATCAGTCTTCCTAAAAGACTGAGTCTTCTCTTTGTTCTTCTAGTCAGAAACTTTCAGTGCTTCCCATTTCCTACCACAGCAAGTCTAAACCCTTCTTCCAGATTGTTGACACCCTCCATACTGCAATATGACTTCTGTCCAACCATGTTTCTCACTATTTCCCCAACACACACACTGTGCTCCTGCCAGTGTATCTGCATCATTCCTATCATTTCTTCCTGCCTGGAATGATCCTCTCTTCTCAGCTTCTTTAAATCATACCTCTTCTTCAAGATCTCACTGCCCTCCAGCCTCTATGGAGTCTTCCTATCTAGCACCCTACTTAACAAGCTGACACCCAACTAAATGCATTTGCTCTTGAGTCATGTCTCCAACTACATCTTAATCTTGTATTCCACATGCACGTGTGCGCGCACACACCGACACACACACACACACACACAGAGCCTAGCACAATGCTGAGCATGTGGTCACTAAATACATTGGGATTTTTGCTTTGGTAAATGGTGGTGGCTCATCCTAATAGCAGTAGGAAGTGGGACCAGTTTAATGCTGTCCCTCTGTTGATCATCTCATGAGCATTTACCCTACTGCTTCCTTCCTTTGGCATCCAAGATTGCCTGAAATTTAATAGACATTGGGTGAAATTCAAATGTTCCTAATCATAGTAGCTAATCTAAGTTCTAAGGGATAAATAGCTTTTGCTTGATTAGGTTGTTGTTTTCTTTGATTCAGGTACAGCAATTGCAAGTCTTGTTGCTACAAACCCATGGAGGGACCCTGCCTGTGTCTATCAAGTAAGAATCATGGACTGGTTAAAGTGTGTATCCTAATAGTGGCTTCTTCTCCACTTCTAGTGCTTGGTCTTGTTGGGGCTTCTGGTATCACACAAGTATGATCCTAATTTGTTGGTTCTTTAATATTTGGAAAGTTGTCTTTCTAATTCTCTTCCTTTAATTTGGACTGAGTGCCCCACCTGTATTGGAACAGGATGTTACATGGGAAAAAAAGGGGCACACACTAGGCTTTACTTTGGTCAAATCCCTGCACTCTCAGTTTCTTTTAAGATTTGATCTTTTTTGGGGGGGGGAGGTTAGCTTTTAGAATTCATTTGCAAATATGCCCTCTACCCTGACCAATACAGCAAGCCTTGTCTTGTGCAAAATATTCTTTTTTTTTAAAGTTTGGCAAAACCAACTTCATTTGACTGTAAATATAACATTCCATGCCTTTCTAATGAAAGGAGGGCAGCTATACATTCACTTTAGTTGTAATTTAGTATGGCCTTGGTCTCCATAAGTCCATACAGTCTAACCTGGCCATTCCAGATTCCAACCTATGTAGCCTAGAGCTTTGGCCTGTGGGAGGGATGGGATCTGAAAACCGAGTTTTAATCAGACCTTTGAAGCCCATTCTATAGAAGGTCACACACGCATTTTGCAGGTCTTATCCCTATTCTAAAAATCTCGGAGTATTTGTTTTTGTGAGTGAGTATTTAATCCCTTGTAGAGATATAGTAAGTTTGTTTTTAGTTCTTTCAAATACTCAAATATCTAAAAAACAATTATTGTATATGAAATCTCAACCATGATAACATTTTCAAGGGGAAAAAAAAGAAATGAAATTCCAGGGAGGGAATTGGATGGAGAAGACAGGAGCAAATGGAGTCAAGGGCACTTGTAGAAGGGTTGGCCTTCGCCAGAAGGGCCACTTCCTTGGCACAGCCTGGGGGGGGTGGGGGGGAGACAAGGGGAAATGGAGCTCTCAGCAAATGGCTTCCATTTTCTCAGTAAAACAAGGGGGGAGGTGTAAGAGGCTTGAGAGGACAAGGCTCAGAAAGACTTTTAGGGGGAGTGAGATAGGGAGTCAGGGAAGGAAGAAAAGGGTTGTTTTGCTGCAGTGAGGGCTTGGACATAGTCAGATAACATAAATTTGGGAAAAGATGCTAGTCTGGTCCCAGGATCTTGGAAGTTGGATGAACCACCTGAGTACTTCATTGGTACTCTCATACTGGAGCAATGTCGAATGGATCCCTGTGATGGATTTCGGGGAAGATGGAGAGAGGTTCAAAGGATGGGCAGTCATGGAGGGAGCTTGCAAATGGATTAGCTCAAAGACTCAATGGAGTATGGAGTGGTGAGATTGGCCAAGAAATCCCCTTCTACTGTACTGCTATCCCATTTTCTCAAAAGTTTTTATGGAATAATGGAACTCTTTCTTCAGTGTTTTTGTGATCTTGAATTTGTAAAAGTCTATTGTATCTGTTTCTATTTGTTATTGGACTCTCATCTGTTTCATTGATCTATTTCCCCCTCAGCCACCTTTTTAAAAACCAGACCCAGTGCTAGATCATTTTAATAGCTATTGCTTTATGCAGGGGTGGGAAACCTGCAGCCTTGACGCCACTTGTGGCCCTCTAGGTCCTTGGATGCAGCCCTTTGACTGAATCAAAGTTTTACAGAACAAACCCTAAGAGGATTTGTTCTGTGAAGTCTGGAGGGCCACAGGTTTCCCACCTCTGCTTTATAGTATGGAAAGTAGGGTCACAAACATTTGTTAAGTGCTTACTGTACAAAGAAAGGCAGAACCAGCCCTTGCCCTCAAGGAGCTCACCATCAAACAGGCATGACTGTTAGATCTGCTGGGATTTGGAGCCAGAGACCAGTGACTTCTCTGAGCCTCATTTTCCTTGTCTATAAAGTGGGCGGTGCCTGTAGTACCTTCTGCACAGGCTTGTGAGATTCAATTTAGATCACGGTTCCCATGCTTTCTGCTTTTAATTGTCATATAAAAGCCCTCTGTTAGAAGCTGAGTTCTGGTGATCTGTTTGCCTTTCTTTTCATCATTCACCACTCTGTTCTTGTTCATTCGTTCTCTCATATGGTTTGTTAGCGCTTCAGCAGAATGGAGAAGGCCGTCCGGCCATGAGTGTTGTGATGTCTGTTGCATTGAGCTCGTAACTTGGGCTCAACCTTACCATGACATTCCAGTTACTTTGTTCTTTTTTTCTGTTAAGATACTGGTTTATAGCTGTCTCTATGTAGGGCTTGTGTGGGTTTTGACAGGTTAAAGCCTAAGGGCTTTCTAATATTTTCTCACCTTAAAGAGTATGAATTTTTCAACGCTCCATTTGTTTTAAGTGTCTTTACATTTTTATTGTTTTATCTTTTATTGTTACCTTTTGCTTTATACCAATCTTATTGCCTTAATTGTCCCTTCCCCACTGAACCCCTTCCCAGTTCTTTCCTTTTGAAAAAAAAAGACCTTTAGAAAAGCCAAGCGATATGTAGATGGTGTGGACACCAGTTCACATCTCTGCTGCCCCACTCTCTGCTAAGAGAGGACTGGCTTTTCTTTTTGTTTTCCAGGAGTGAGATTATTCACTGGAACTCACCGCAGTATCACTGTTTTGTAGTATTATTTATTGTTGGCATCATTATAGTCAATCTGTATTATTTCCTTGGGTTCTACTTTGTTTACGTCAGATCGCTCTATCCATTTTTTCCACCGTATTTAGAAGTGCTGATGATGGTTTGTAGGTTTATCTTATATCTCATTACTTACTAAAGCTATTATCTCAGTTTTTTAAGTCAAGTCTCTCAGGTTTTCCTAAATAAGCCAGCTGCACATAGGGATGTTTTAACTATTCCTTTGCCTATCTTATTTTCTTAATTTATTTTTCTTACCTTATCTCTTTAGCTAGCCTTTAAAAAACTGTGCCAAATGGCAATGCTGAGTAGACAGACCAGTTTTATTCCTTTTCTGATTGTAAAAATCCCTGTTTCTCCATTACGTATAATGCAAGTTTGTGGTTTCAGATAACTTTTTATCATTAAGGAGAAGTTAACCTTAAAATAATAGATTTTTTACAACCACCACAAAGTCCTACTCAGTCTTATTATGGAAGTAACCCAGGGTTCTCTAATACTGTACAAGTAGAGGACAGTCTATCAAAGGGTCTGGGACCAATGGTGACAGTACTGCCTGTCTTTCTGGTGTCTGAGGACTGTCGTGCCTCCAGGTCCCTGCAGCCATTTTTCAGCCAACACAACTCACAAAGGTTCTTGACAAGATTGATCATGAAATTTCATATTCTTAGTGATTCAATATGTTAGACTGATTATTTTCCCAATATTGAATCATCCTCACATTCTTGGTGTATATTTTACTTGATCATAATAAAAAAAATTTTCTATATTGCTGTATTTTATTTAATGTTCTTTCTTTTTTTTAAAATTAATTTCTTCTCAGCAAGTATTTACTTCCCCCCCACCTTGAATTGAATATTCTTTTCATCTGCCTTCATTAATGGGAGGTAACATGGCAGAATGAATGAATAACCCGCTTTTGGTCCTGGAAGACCTGAGTTTGAGGTCTGCCTCTAACATATACTTGGTTTATGACCCTGGACAGTTCACTTCAACTCTCTGTGCCTTGAGCAGCTCTCTAAGAAAGAAGTTGAGCAGCCGCTCATCTGCATTGGTAGAAGGAGCTTCTTCCCTGGAATTCCTGAGAGCAATGGAATCCCAGTTCTGGGATGAAAATCCAAGAGGGCTATGGGTTTCCAGTTCTTACTCTGCCTTATGAATCATACAGTAATAACAAGTATTTTTATACAGTGCCTATTATGTGTCAGGCATTGTGCTAAGCACTTGCAAATATCCTCACATTTAATCCTCACAACAAACCTGAGAGATAGGTGCTCCTATTATCCCCATTTTATAGCTGAGGAAACTGAGGCACAGAGACTTGCCCAAGATCACACAGCTAGTAAATGTTGAAGGCTATATTTGAACTCAGGTCTTCCTGACAATAGGCCCAGAGCTTTATCCACTGAACCATATAGTTGCCATATTATTATTTGCAAGTGTTGTATTTAATTTTTTTATTTTATTTGCAACTTGTTTATTAGAATATGATAATTTAATTTTTATGAGTTCCTTGTATTTTTGGGGGGAAGGGTATTTCTCACTTTTCCCATTGAGTTTTCTCCATATAACTATTGAAAGCAATTTCTTCAGAATTACTCATTAAGTGTGTACCTTTTCTTGATGTTTTTTTACTGCCTTGTGTTCTGTAAATGAGGGATTGAAATCTCCCACTATTATTAATTTTACATGTTGTGTTTATCCTTCGTTCTCAAAGAGGACTGTGACATCAAGATGATGACATGACTTACAGTTGACTTTGATTTGCATGAGGGAGGGCTGTGCAAGGTCACCAACCTCATTTTCTTCTCCTGAGCCATCTGGATCCTGTGGCCTGATATTCATTAGGATGACTGGAGATGGCCCAAGATGCACTGTGAGACCCTGGCCTTTTCAGCCTAAGGTCTTATAGCATTCTCACTTTGAGTGAGATACTCCCATTCAATGAATAAGCTTTAAGTAGTTGTTCAAGGGATGACCCCTTCAATTAAAAAAAAAATCAAACTGGGAGGAGAAAACCCTTAGTAAAAGGGTAAAAAATCCTGGGTAAAAGAGAAACATTTACTATTTAATATTTTACATGTAGCTGCTGTCTTATTGGGTATATATGTTTGATAATGGTACCTTTTTAATAGTGATATTCCCTTGTTTTCTTCCTTGTGATTACATTGCAATAGCAACTAATTGATCATGCATGTAAGGAACCTACTTGTTTTTTTTATGCTTATTTTGATGTATTTCAGACTCTTCTTGTTTATATACACACACACACACACACACACACACACACACACACACACACACACACACACACACACACACACACACAAAGCTGCCTTAAGGTTGCCTCTGGTTATCCTCAGTTCTTCACACCTAGGAATTTTTATGTGACAATCTTTTATTTTAGAAAAGAATGTTTGCTTTTTCTGGGAAATTTATTTGTGTTTAAATTCCTTTCCCTGAGCTTTGAGGATATCCTATTTTATCTGCTTCTCTCATTTCCCATTTTTATAGAAGAATCTTGTGCAATTCACATTGGTGAGGTTTTTATGTAAGATGTTTTTCTTTTTGCCAACTTGTAAAATCATCTTGTCGTTATCCTGAACTTTGACAATATGTCTGATGAAATTGAGGGTTCAGTCCTTTGGACAGCTGTAAATTCTGTTCATTTCCAATCTCCCTACTTTTCCTACTTGGAAATTTTCTTACATGATTCCCTGAGATAGAGCAGGCAGCCTCCTTTCTTCCCTCATTAGAATGTCATTTCCTGGAGTGCAGGAGCTGTTTTGGCACATCTTGATGTCCCCATTGCTTCGTGCACAGTGCCGCGGAGCTTGAGAAATGCTTCTTCGAATTTCTTCCCTGTTTTTATGATGCCCAATAAGTCTTCTGATTTTTTTCTACTTGTTCCACCTTATGAATCTTTTATGACTTTGTCTGTCTTGAGTCCAAAATTTTTTCCCATTGTAGAATTTCTTGGGTTTTGTTTTCTACATTATCTCTTGTTTCTATCTTCTATCTTCCATTGTTTCAGGTAAGCCAGTTGCTTTGTTTCTCTCTGTCATAGCTATTTCTAAACTCCTTCATTGCTGTGTCTCTAGATTCTAGTCATCCTCGATTCCTTATTTTTATTTTGAGAGTTTTGAGTAGTTTTTGTTCTTTTTGTTGTTGAGTGATTTGTTTGAAGAAGATATTGAGAAGACAGGACCTTTTGCTCCTCCATCATCCCAGGAGGTCCTTGGCCCTTTGCTTTCTACAAAGCGTGTCTCCATTTTCCTGTCTTTTTTGTTTGTTCTTAAAGAAGTGTCTGCAAAGCTTTTGTACAAAACTTCGTTAATATTTGCAGATGTTCACTTAACTTTAAATTCCAACAGAGATAATTGAATATGAGTGAAGGTATCTCGGTTTCACCTTGCCCTTTTTTGCCAAACAACCACTGACAAACTGTAGCCCCACATCTTGTTAATTCTAGTCTGCTTAGTCTTAGGCACGTTTCCTCCATTGTCCTAGCCTTCCATATGGCTGCCCCAGATCATAGTCATATTTGTTTGTTTAAGACCCCTGATTCTTTAGTGCCAACTTTTTGCCTTTGGGCTTTGAGGACTTTTATGTTCTATATTCTCTGTATTCCTAAAGTACCTATGTCTTATAGCACTTAAGTGTTTCAGAAATTTGTCTTGAACTAAAGAGGCAGTGTGATGTAGGGGATAGAACACCGGATTTGGGCAAAAGCCCTGGGTTTGAGTCTTGACTTTGCCACTTACTAGCCGGGTTATCCTGGGCAAATCATTTTACAGACCTAGGTTTCTTTATCCATAAAATGAGAGAATTGGGTTAGTTGTTTCTAAAGTGACATATAGCTTTCATATTCTGTGATTCTAAAATGACTGATGTGCCCATAACTTACAAATTTTAGTTGGAAAAATGATCAGATGACTTGGATTTCCTAATTCCTCCTTTTTTAGTCTGTTTTGAAAGGTAACATAATGATATATTCAACATTAAAGCTGGCCACCTAATAATAAACGTGATGGACCACTTTTTTGTAAAGATTATCCAACAAAGGGAAAAAGCATCAACTTCCTTTCGAGAAGGGATTCTTCAACTTCTTTGTAGCATGAACACCTTTGGTACTCTAGTGAAGAAGCCTTCGGACCCCTTTTCAGAATAAAGTTTTTAGATGTATAAGAATCATGGGCTTACAAAGGAAACCAATTCTATCAAAATATAGTGACGGAAGTATTGAAAAAACATTTACAGGCTCCAGGTTAAGCATCCTTGATCTAGAATAATGAATCGTTTTCAACAATGTTCCTTCAGAAATGCCTAACCAGCAAATGTTCCATAGTGTAATTTGAATTTTGATGAGATCCCCCTTGTGGTTTTGAGGCCTTCTGAATTCATGGAATCTTTGAACTGAGTAAGAGCCCATGTAGTTTGTCCCTGAAGCCCTATTCTGCCCTTTTTAGAGATTAAGGGCAACAGCTGGTTACCATCCTCTCTACAGTAACCCTTATTTGTCCTAAAGATTATTCCATTTCCGTGAAGTCTTTGGATCAAATTGCAGTTCTCTTGACCTTTCTAAAATCCCTTGGGAACATTTCATGCTAACTGAAATACATATTGTTGAGCTGCTTCATTTTTTAAAAAATACAGCCTTCATAGACATCAACAAGGAGGGGTTTGTTTGTGTGTGTGTGTGTGTGTGTGTGTGTGTGTGTATCCATTACATACAGTTTGTGGATTTAAAAAATATATATTGCATTTGCCATGATAGTGTGCATCCTTCTCTACTTGTCTGAGCCTTCTGCTCTCTTTGTATTTTTAAATATTAATTGATGCTTTATTTTTTTCCTTTTGTTTTCTTTGACTATTATCGCCATGCCCCCAAACTCTGCCATTTCGTGTACCAAATAAGTATAATCAAAGCAAATATATTCATGGGTTATGTCTAAAATGGATATTGCATTTGGCACCTCTATTCTGTACCCTCTCTGTAAAGGTAGGAAGCATTTTTCATCATCAGTCTCCTGGACTCATGATTTGTCATTGCATCAGTCAGAGCTGCTGCATTTTTCAAAGTGGTTTACATTTACAATAGAGTAGTGACTTGATGAACTCAAGACGGAGAATTAAATCATTTGTTTTTGACTATCCGTGTTTTGTTCTGTTCTGTTTTCTAATTGAGGAGGCAAAGTGGTAAGCAGAGAAAATAAGTTTGTTTATTTAAAAAAATTTGTTTTAAACAGTGTTATAGTCATTGTATGAATTATTTTCCTGGTTTTACTCACTTCAATCTGCATCAGTTCAAATAAGTCTTGCTAGGTTTCTTTGACTATGTCCCTTCCATGTTTTCTTAAAGCATAATATTCCATTGCATTCATATACCATTATATTTATCCCATTCTCACATTGATGGGTACCTGCACTGTTGCTAGTATTTTGCTATAACTGAAAGTTCTGCTATAGATATTTTTGTACAAATGGGTCTTTTCTCTCTGTTATTGATCCTTGGGGGACATGTGCCTAGTAAGTGGTTGAGCTGGGTCAAAAGGGATGCACAGTTTAGCAACTTTTGAGGCCTAGTTTCAAATTACATTCCAGAATAGCTCCACCAGAAGTGCATCAGTGTGCTGTCCTTCCATAGCTCCTCCAACAGTTATCATTTTCCTTTTATGATCTTTGTTATTTTGATGGGCATAAGGTAGAACCTCAATGTTGTTTTAATTTTCATTTCTGCTATTACTGATTCAGAGCATTTTTTCATCTAGTGGTTAATAGCCTGCCCTTCTTCTTTTGAGACTTCCTATTGATATTCTTTGATAGAGCCTACTCCATTTGTCCAGAACAGGCAAGAAATGATCTGTGTGCTCTACAGGTATCTCTGCAGTCCCCTGCCCCACCACTACTGTTGGAAGTAAAGAATTTTACTGGAGGCAATAGGAAGAAGGTGCTTAAAGTAGACAGAACTAGTCAACAGGAGGCATTTCAGAAAACTCAAACTGGAGAGAGGTCTTCTTCATCCCTTCACCATCTTTTTGGAAGGGGATGGGCTGTGACATCTGCTCTTGGCCACTGGCCATCAGTCCAATTCCCTTGCAGTCCATCTGGAAAAACCCTTGGGATTAGATTCCAGCAAGTCTGAATGGATTGAATTTTGGTCCTGTCTTTTCCCCATAGTATTGTGCTGAGCAGTATTGGAACTGCTCTTGAATGTGGGCCTATTCAGTGGAAATTTGGCTTCACTTCTCCCTGCTGATATATAAGCAGTTTGGCCCTGTAGCAAAGATTCTAAAGAGAGCAACCATTGATTCTTATTATAATGGTATCCAACTCTGAGTTCTCTGTTGAGAGATGTCAGAAAAATAGTTCTTTTCATCCCAAAGTCCCACCTAGGTGTGATTACACTAAATTACTTGTAATCACATACACAGACCCATGTGAAGGATGAGGTGGAATAACTGGGGGCACATTTGCTCCCTAAGAGACAGCCCATGAAATTTCCTTTGGGTCACCTCTAAAGTACAGCTTCTCAGATATTTTTCTCATGACTTGATTTTTGTTCTAGTGTGGAACCATCAGAGAATCTCCAGTCCCTAATGGAAAAGAATCAGTCTCTGAATGAGGAGAATGAAAAGCTGAGCCGTGGACTCAGTGAGGCAGCTGGTCAGACAGCCCAGATGCTGGAGAGGATCATTTTGGTGAGACTTCCAGAGTTGGGGGAGTAGAACCTGGAGCTACGTGTGGTCTGAATATTGACTAGCTTTAGTTTTCTTACTTATTCCTGCTTCTGATTTACACAGCTCATATGGAATGAAATGGATTTGTGTTGTAAAACCCTTTAGGGAAACCCCTTTGGTGCAAAACTTAGATTTTTAAGAAGTTTTACAAAGTAGAGATTTATGCAGAGCATAATTTATGCAGAGCAAATTCTCATTCTAGGGTGTTTGACTCTATGTATCTTTCTGTATCCATTTTCCTATTCCATCCCATTTAAAAATGGAAGAGCACTTTGGAAGGGAGGAAACTCAGTCACTCTCTTGCCACCATATCCAGTAGCCAGACTTGGTTTAGTCTCTACACCCTTCTTGCCAGTCCAAATATAAATTCAACCTTTGACAGGTGAGCTTTTGCCTGAAACCAACAAATTTCCGCTAAATTAACTTTTATGACATGCATCACTCTATGTTACAGTGTGTTCTCCAACAAGGAAGGGTAGGCTGCTTCCATACCTTTAATTAAAGAAGACCAAACTTAATACCTGTGACTGGCATAATGGTGCATTTTTTAATCATAGTTCTATATTTGATGCTTTGAGATGATAATGCTGTTGGAGAGCTGGTTCTTATCCTAGCTCTACACTTGTGTGACCTTCCTAAAGTTATTAAGGCTGCTTCCTGACCTGCTAAACATGTTGGTGGGTTGGTCTGCTTCCGCTTCATGGCAGGTACTAGTTTACACAGGAACAAAACTGTACCACAGATTTAGAAGAGAACTTTAGTGCACTGTGGATACATACTGGATCAGGGATTGAAATAGAACTGACAGAAACTTCTGCACCAACCTCAGTTCCCTTCTGCCTTACCTGCCCCCATCATCCACCTGGTCACTTCTCTTATTCTTCACAGTTTTATTTTCATACCAGGTTAGCCCTGCCAAGAGAGCACCAACATTTAGTCCTGATGTAGGTAACACTGTAATTCTCTCAGATGTTGTGTTACTTTAAAAATGGGGAGTGGCATGCCAGGAAACACAGCCTTTGTCCGTGATCAGAAACTTCTCTGTGGAAACAAAGCGTGCGCTGCTGTGGTAAGGCTGGTACCTAGCTCCTCAACTGTGGTTTTTGAAGTGGTCAGTGATGACAAGAGTGAGAGTTGAGTGGCCAGCTTCTACTGCTGAATTTAACAGTGAATTTCTCTGAATAATTAATGCCTCTGAAGGCCTCCAGGATCCCACCTCTCTATCCAGTGTTCTTGTTCCTAGCCATAGATGAGCATAATTGAACAAGACTCTCATGGTCTTCGGTGTTTTTGTTACAGACAGAACAAGCGAATGAGAAACTGAATGCCAAGCTAGAAGAGCTCAAACAACATGCCGCGTAAGTGTCTTGTCACACTTGGAGTGGGAAGGGCCGGTGCCACTTTAACCTCCTCTCCTCTAATGCTTGCACTTGAACTTTCAGATGCAAGCTTGATCTGCAGAAACTGATAGAGTCTCTGGAGAATCAAGAGTTAAAAGAAAATTTGGAGATAATTCATAATCTGCAGCAGGTGATCACTCAGCTCTTGGTAAGTCAAGTAAAGATGCTATTAATACATGTACTACTTTTATTATACCCGTGTGTGTCCCATTTTGAGAATTTCTAAAACTAGATCCCTTACCAAAACCACATCAGGTTGCAGTTACTGAGACACATTCTTTTGTCATCATATTGTCCTTAAACCCCTGAACTGGTGATGTGGCTCCCTGCTACAGTGTGGAACATGAGCAGCCAGGTTTGCTTGACTGCCTCCTTAGAGAAGACCACCTTGGCATGAGAGGTCTTTCCCTCTATATAACCTGAAGTGAAGTAAGCTGAGGCCTGGACAGCATTGTCACAGATCAAGGTATGACCATGGGTAGCCCCATGTCTGCCTCTGTTAAAAATGACCACCTGCATGTCCCTGCATATTGAGCTGTAGGCTCAGATCTATAAAAGAATTCCCGAGGAAGAGGTTAGACATGGGAGTTCTGTTAGGCTATGCTGCTGAGATGGCTGCTGGACCCGTTTTATTTGGGAAGCCACTGTGAGACGGGATATCATCTCATCTGTCACAGCTAGCATGAAGAGCAGTAATTCTGCCTTATAGCCAGAGCCTGAGTGCTTATGTCATTTGGTAAGATGCAAGAAAGACAGGGACATATGTGTGAAGCAAGATAAGCTTCCCTCATGGAGAATCTGACAACTCAGTCAAGTGATAAGCTAGATGTTCTCCCAGAGGAAGGGGCGACTGGCAACTGAGTGGCTTAAAGGAGCTCTGTCTGCCTCAGGGATATGCAAAATAGGAAATAATTAACAGGAGGAAGGCATTAGAATGAAGAGGGCTTGGGAAGGGCTTCTAGTAAAGGATGAGAAATACTCAGCTCATAGATGCCAAAGATTTCAATCAACTGAAAAAGCCATGGGTTTCCAAGGGGTTTTAATCACCTAGATCCTAGATTCTCAACCTGAGGTCCTAGAAGCAAATGTCCATGTACTAAAGAAAGCTTTCTCTATGAAAAATTAACATATCCCTCCCTTTATTGTCTGTATGACCCTCTGTGTTTACCTCTCTTAGCCTCATTTCCCTCATCTGTAAAATGGAGTAATATAGCACCCACCTTGTAGGGCTGTTGTGAAGACCAAATGAGATAATATTTGTAAAGTCCTTTGCAAACCTTCAAGTGCTATAGAAATACTAGCTATTATTTGGAAGTTTGCTCTTGTAGCAATTCATCTGTAGTGATTCTTAATCAGCTGAATTCCATTGAGGAATGTTTCAAAAAACCAACTGGAGACGTGTGTAGCAAGCTCTAGAATTTGTTCCTTTTGATGTTGAATAGGAAGTACGGGGGCTGAAAGGTGTTAGGAACCCCTGACTTAGCACAAAGCAGGCTTCCTTATCCAATGCTCTTAACTCTACTTTTGTATTGTGACTAAAGTTGTGTAGCTAGTAAATGTTGGAGACAGATTCCAAAGCAGGCTCCTCCAGCCTCCATGATTGTGCAGTCCTAATGTTCTATATGGAAGATAAATACCCCCATCTGGGTTGGGAAGTCCCTTATCCCAGTCTCTTCCTCCTGGTTCTTTAATACGAGCAACAGCTCTTTTTCGAGTTTGCAAAGCACTTTGCATATGTTTTCTCGTATTTCAGTCCTTGAATACAGTATCCTCTCTTAAAATCTTAGACTCTAATTTAGACATCCTTGTCACCGTTACCCATAAAGGGTGTGTGTGTGTGTGTCCCTTTCTCCCACTCCCACCCCCAAGTCTGTGCCACAGAAAGGATCTTGCATGTTCTGGAGATAGTGCCTACATCCTAAAAGAATTAACCAGTGGTTATTTGCAGGTGTACCCCAGTAAGGATGGCTTGGAACTTCTGAGCTTTGCCACCCTGGCTGTCAATTTTACTAGGTTCTTTCCCAGGTGTAACCTTTAAATGAGTAAAGAGATAGGACTGTCCTTGAAAAAAGTATTCTAACACTAGGATTTAAACTAGTCAAGATCCTGCAGGGCACAGGCAACACCAGGTATTTGTTAAGTGCCTGCTGTGTGCAGAATACTCTGCTGGCTGCTTTGATTCAGTCCATGGCCATGGCCAGAGAGTTTAGCATGGTTTCCTAATTTTCTCCAATGTCATTCAACAACACTTGAAGTAGGAGCAAAGAGAATGTATGGTGGGAGTAACTCAAGACTGAAGTGAGTGGCTCAGTCGAGATTGGCAGTAGAGTAAGGGGGCAAGGGACTCAATAGAAGAGGGCAGTGGAGACTTGAACTGGGTTCATCAAGACTTCACATAAGGAAGGGAAGAAAGTAAAGGGGGATGGAGGGCAATGCAGACATGATGGCCTGGGACAGACCTGAGGGTTTGGAGTCACGAGACACAGGGAGAAATGGAATGACAAAACATTATGATCAAATAAAGGCATTTCAGCATTTCTGAACACGAAGGTGTAACATTTGTGGGTCACATCAAGGTCAAGGGTATGCCTGTCTCTGCAGGTGGGGTGGAGGAGGAACTCATGGGAATGGAGTAAATTGAAGAACTGAAGAGGGCGGAGTGCTTGAATGAGCAGCAGTATGTAGGCTGAAGTCCCCTAGCAGCTAAAGTTGATGTAAACTCATTAATCCAAATAGAAGTGGTCTCCATTTCCCTTCTCTGTGTACCAAACAGAAGCTGAAACATTTGCTTCATTAGCAGTTTCTAATTAAGGACCTGTGTGTTGTTTTTATTGATCTCTCTCTAGACCAGGTTCTTGTTCTCTGAGAGTATAGTACTTTACTGACTATGAAACATAGATCAAAGACCGGGGATATGGGGGCAGGGGAAGGGGAAACCATGCCTGGGATTTCATTAACATGAAATCATGCACAGTGGATAGAGCTCTGGGCCTGGAGTCAGGAAGACTTGAGTTCAAACCTAGCCTCAGACACTTAGTAGCTGTGTGACCCTAAGCACTCACCTTTCTTTACCTCAGTTTCCTCAACTATAAAATGGGGATCATAAGAACACCTACCTCCCAGGGTTGTCATGAGGATCAAATGAGATCATTGTAAAGCCCTTGGCACAGTGCCTGGAACTATAAGTGTCATGTAAATGTTAGCTACTATCATATTGAACTGCCAGTGCAGGTTGATACCTTCACTTACCTGTGGTCTTAGAGATTTGCCCAGAGCACTGTGTAACAGCACGGACCCTGGCATACACAGAAGGGTCTGCTGTTCAGGTTCTTAGATCTGCTTTTCTAAAAGGAAAGCAACTTTTGAGGGGTCACCAATCACTTTAATCAAGCCCATATATCATTCACTTAGTTCAGGGGAAAAGTCAGCACCCTGAACTTCAGAGAAAATACAAACTGAGAAACAAAGATCAACCAACAGACAGGGCTTCCAACTATCTGACCATAAGCAATACGTACATCACAGACCAGCAGACAGATCCAACTGTCTGACCATATAGAGAAGCACCAACATCTGGGTTTTCAAAGCTGGGGTGGGGGGCGTTCCTTAGCAGCTGCCCAGCATCTCCTCTGGCCAAACAAACACTTCCAATGAGTAAACCACAAAACAAAACCTCACCTCAGAGTATATTTACCCTTTTCAGAACCATAAGGCATCCCCACCCTTGACAACCAGTGCCTCATTAGAAATTAACAAAAGGTGTGGGCCTTCCTACAAAACAGATCTCCCCTAATCAAACTTTCCTTAATGGGCAGGCCCATTAATGGGTGGGGAAGATCTTTAACTCTCATAATTAACACTGAGAAATTAAATACTCTTGCTCACATGACTGGAAGGGGACCCAGGCTAGACTAAAACCCAAGCCTTTCTGGCTTTGAAGCCAACTGGTAAAGCATATAAAGAAAGGGCACTTGGTGAAACAGAAAAGTGCTCAGTTTCTGAGCACTTGCCCAGGCCAGTGCTCCAGGCCAACAGGATCATCTCTGGCAAAAGAGGATCTAGCGCTTGCCATACAGCTTTATTTTTACAGAAGCCACAAAATTTTTCATCATGAAAAAAAAAAGATGGTGGCAAATGTGAAATGGAGTCATGGGTTGGG
This sequence comes from Bettongia penicillata ogilbyi, assembly GCA_023548195.1. Taxonomy (NCBI): domain Eukaryota; kingdom Metazoa; phylum Chordata; class Mammalia; order Diprotodontia; family Potoroidae; genus Bettongia; species Bettongia penicillata. The sequence continues at coordinate 2,191,683 of JAJHZJ010000451.1, forward strand.
GTATGGATGACTTCAAGACTGTGCTTGATCCATCGAAAGGGTATCTAAATATAGATTTTTTTTTTAACACTAAATGGCTGCTATAAAAACATCTGTTGACTTAACCAAGAAGGCTTTTTTCTAAACCAAAGCATCATTTCACAGGATGAGACTGCTGCATGCATGGACTCCACTGGTGATATTCCCACCGAGCCAGATGCCGTGAGTAACCTCTGCCCTTTTGTGTACAATTGCAGGCTATGAGCTGCTTCCTGAAACTCTTTTCTCCACCATCCTTAGAGTGCCCTGGCATTTTGGGAAAGCTTTGTCTCTAGTACCTGGTACTCAGTAAAGGCTAGCAGCACCACTTACTGATATTGTGTGTGCTAGGCAGGATCCTTTATGTTGTCTCATAAAAGTCCAGGGAGCTAAAATGAAGGGGAAGGAAATTAGGAAATCATGTCCCAGAGCAAGAAGTGATTGGTAATGAAGCAGAAGGAAGGTTGTTCGTTCAGGCCAAAGAGAGATTTATATGAGATGAGCCTCTTCTGTGGTGAGAGACCAGAAGGAGGGAAAGGTAGGTGACTAGGATAGGGGACACAGAACCAATCAGGTAGTGTCGAAGGTTAGGCACTAGAGTAAATCAGCAAATTGGGCTTGTTGTTTGGGTGCTTTTCCTGCCTGAGGGCAAGGTAAAAAATTCTGGAAGTACTTTTTGAGACTGGACCAATGGGGTACAGAAACAGCTTCCTTGTAAGAGGGGACCTTCACCTTTTCACCTCCAGCCTCCCAAGATAACACCTGTTTGGGGCTTTCTGGGGGCCTCTTTTGTGAAAGACATAAGAGAAAATTTGTAAGACAATTGAGATCTGAGGTAATGGGGGCAGCCAAGATGCAAATTTCTTAGACAGCCATTGTTAAGAAAAAAGATCAGTTCTAGGGTCATCAGTTAGAAAAACCATTATTTGTGACTGCAGTGGGATGAATGGCTCAAGACAAAGCTTACAGATATGGAGGCATGTATAGTAAGAATGGCCCCAGTTATGGGATGGTAACTGAAGGATGGCCAAAAGAACTGACCAGGTAACTGGGCACAGGGAGTCCCAAATCCCTGTTTCTTTTGCAAATCATTCTATTCTCTTGCAGCAAGTGGAAACTAGCCCCAACACCAGCAGATCCTCTCCTGATTTCACCACACAGCATGCACTGCGCCAGGCTCAGATGTCCAAGGAGCTGATAGAGTTGAATAAAACCCTGGCTCTGAAAGAAGCCCTGGCCAAGAAAATGACTCAGAATGACAGTCACCTGCAGCCCATTCATTTCCAGTACCAGGTAATACTGCTGACTTTGACATAAAATCTGGGTATGTCTGGCATCTCTCTCCTTAAGGGGACTTCTCTGCTGAAGATTAATGGGTACTTCTTCTTGATTCAGAAGACATGGGACTCGGCCCAGTATAGCTCAAGTATTCAAGTTTTGAAATACTAGAGCACAGGGAGCCCTCTCATTTATATCCTTCTTCAGAGTGTCTGCAAAGACATGCATTTTGATAGCACTCTAAAGGACAGTCTTTCCTTGCTTTCAGGGAAAGTCCTATTCTAATGGTGGAACTAAACTTCTGATCTTAGAACCAGTAGAAAAAGAATTCCCTTACTTGGAATCGGGCTCACAAGGCTTTCACCAGTGGCTAAATTCTTTTTCAGAGTATTTGTTTCTAAGTCATGGTGGTACTTCTTTCAGGGCAAAGCTGTGGCCCCCACCCCTAGGCCAAGTATTTTCTGTTCAACCTTTCTAGTTTGATGTACCCATGAACACGTCAGGACATACGTAGGGCATTCTTCCTCCATTCTCTCTAGCCGTGTTCTCATTCATTCAGCCTCTACTACCTACTGTTTGCGTCTATACGGACCTGCCAAATTTCCTTTTTAATTCCCACCCACACACTTTGAGAAGAAAAGTTCAGATAAATTTTGACCTAAATGATTTTCACTGCCCCTTCCTGCTCCCTCCACCACCACCATTTTGCAGTAGCAACTGAGGTTGAGATAAATGTGCTTTGACCTTTCAGCTATGAGAGCCAGGCAATACGCTTCTCCCCTTGGAAGGGGATGGGGCTTCAGTCCATATCTGGTGTTTTCCATACAATCAAAGGTGCTTAAGCCTCAAATATGAAACTTTTCAAAAATACCTTTCATATGCAGAGCACATTATCTCTGTCCTCTCCTGCACAGAAGAAGCCTCAATGTGACCTTCTGTTCAAGTAGCCCTTTCACAGCAATTTGAAGAACTCCAAAAGCAAAGGGAAGAGACACTTAGGAGCCAGGTTGCAGTTTAGTAAATGTGAATGAGAATTGCACAACGTCATGCTTAGTTACTCTGAGTGCCCGCACCCCAGGATGCAGATACTTGAATGATTCTTCCCATTTCAGAATGAAAACTTTGTTAGGAAATTGTGTAAGTAAATATTGTATTTCTACGTGTGCACGTGTAGACACATGTATATATTACTGACCACTTTTTCCATATAGACCATGGTATATTTGTTAACAGTGTAACAAGATTATTTGAAAATGTTTTCCTAGTTTAATGAACACCAAAAAGGACATTTCTATATACAAAACAGGATAGAAAAAGATTATATGTGAAAATTCAAATTTCTATCACATATAACTGGGTTGGTTTGTTTTTTTTTTTTAAAGAATATAATGTATTCAACGTGTTCCTTTCAAAGCTGTCCTCTTTTTCCTTCTGATCTTTGGTTCTCCTCTGTCCATTTTTTAAAATGTATCTTTGTGAGGGTTAACTGTACCATTAGCCTCCCTCTCCCTACCAGCCACCCCCCTTTTCCATGTACTCCATACAAAAAGAAAAACACAATTTTTGAAACAAATAAGCCTAGTCAAGCAAAATAAATCTGCATTTTGCCACGTCCAAAAATGTAGCTCCTGATTCTGGGTACTTGTCCTTGCTGTTCCCTCATGCCTTTGTTTTTGATGGAATTAAATGCTGCCAAAGTACAAGCAAAGCTTAGAGAGATACAGGATTCCTGGCTCAGTAAGAACGCAGATGAAATTCAGTTTTATGCTGATAGTAACATTCCAAAGTGCTTTTATGATTCCCGAAAACTATTTATGGACCAAAAACTTATGGTGCATCCCAACTACTCAGTGCTGATAGAGCCACATTGATTAGTGATAAAGACATGATCCTAGAGAGATAGGCTGAACACTTCCATAGTGTTCTTGACAGACCATCATCAATCAGTGCTGAGGCCATTGACCGTTTACCTCAGGTTGAAGTCAATCCCTCCTTAGCTGAACTTCCAACTGAAGAAGAGGTTTTGAGGGCCATTAGGCTCCTTCATGTGGCAAAGCCTGGTGCTGATTTTCTATTCCAGCTGAGATTTACAAGGTAGGGGGACCATTGCTCATACAAAAGCTGACTGAAATTTTCCAGGTTATATGGCAAGAGGAGGTTATCCCCCAGGAGTTCAGGGATGCCTCCATTGTCCATCTCTGTAAGGGTAAAAGGAATAGATTGTCCTGAAACAATCACAGGGGATTTTCTCTCTTAGACATTGCTGGCAAAATTCTTGCTAGAGTCCTCCTTAATAGGCTGATTCTTCACCTGGAAGATGGGCATATACCTGAGAGCTAGTCTGGCTTCAGAAAGGGCCGAGGAACAGTCAACACGGTATTTGCTGCCCAACAACTCCACGATCAATGCCAGGAGCAGAGCAGAACACAGGTCTGTATACAACGTTTGTGGATCTGACCAAGGCCTTTGACACTGTTAGTCATGAGGGCTTATGGAAAATTATGTCAAAATTTGGTTGCTCGGATAAATTCCTCAATATTGTACGTCAATTTCATGATGGCATGTTTGCCCAGGTTCTGGATAATGGACAAAGATCTTATGCCTTCCCAGTCACCAGTGGAGTGAAACAGGGCTGTGTGCTTGCTCCCATGCTTTTTAGCACGTTTTCAGCCATGTTGACAAATGCTTTCAATGAGAATGAACACAGCATCAAGGTCAACTACCATATACTGATGGTAAGTTCTTCAATATAAAAATGTTACAAGCCAAGGCCAAAGTGGAGGGAGTGTTGGTGCATGATTTTCTGTTTGCATGATTGTGCACTCAATGCAGCCTCTGAGGCTGAGATGCAACAAAGCATGGATCAATTCTCTGCTTCCTGTGCTAATTTTGACCCAATAACACCAAAAAAACACAGGTGCTCCATCAGCCACCACCACACCATCCATGTGTGAAACCATCAGTTACAACAATTGGAGAAGTTTTGAATGCTGTGGAAAAGTTTACTTACCTTGGTAGTGTACTTTCCAGGGATATACACATTAACAATGAGGTTGATGTACATGTTGCCAGAGCCAGCTCAGTGTTTGGGAGACTCCAAAGAAAAGTTTGGGAGAGAAGAGGTATTAGACTGACTACCAAACTGAAGGTCTACAGAGCCGTTGTGCTGACCTCATTGTTATATGCTTGTGAAACATGGACAGTCTACCAGCGCCATTCCAGGAAACTGAATCACTTCCACTTAAACTGTCTTAGGAAGATCCTGAGGATCACCTGGCATGATACGGTACCAGACACTGAAGTCCTTGCTCGAGCTGAGCTGCCAAGTATTCAAACTGTGCTTCAGAGAACGCAACTCAGATAGATGGGCTGGCCAGGTTGTTCAAATGCAAAATGTATGCTTGCCAAAAAGACTATTTTATGGAGAACTTGCATGGGGCAGGCAATCACATGGTAGCCAGAAGAAACAATACAAGGACACTCTCAAGGTCTCTCAAGAACTTTGGATTTGACTGTGCAGCATGGGAGATACTGGCACAGGACCACTCAGCATGGCATGCCCACATCTGAAAAGGTGCTGTGCTCTTTGAGCAAAGAATTGAGATAGCATAAAGTAAACGCAGGATACACAAATTTGGGATATCCACCCCAAATATTCATACAGACTATCTGTACCCAACCTGTGGTAGAGCATTCTGAGCTCATATTGGTCTGATCAGCCACAGTCGGACACATTGAAACTTCACTTTACAATGGTGATGTCATTTTGGTCATCTTCGAAGACGAAGGACAACAACCAATCAACCATTACCATTACCAATCCTTCATGCCTAGAACTTTCTTTGCCTTCTGGCTTCCTTCAGTTCATACCTTCTGCAGGAAGCCCTTCCCAGCCCACCTTACTCCTAGTGCCTTCCTTCTGTGGATTATTTCCAATTTATCTTTGATATATCTTATTTGTACCTAATTGTTTGCATCTTTTCTCCCCCATTAGGCTCTGAGTTTCTGCCTGTCTCACATCCCCAGTGCTTAATAAATGTTTGTTGACTTGTTGAGCATCCTTGGCTCCTTTCAGTTTGTCTGTTGTCAGTGCTTTCTTCTGTTTACTCATTCTTTCCAACCTTGCTTCCTGAATTGGAACTTTGTGTCAGGGCTGCATTCTGTACACTTTTTGAAGGAATGCTGGCATCTTCTTTTGCTGATTATCTGTATTATCTGGGGAGTATGTTCTCTTGTACCTCTGGAGCTGCTGACTAGCCCACTGTGCCATACACTGGGCAGGTTGTCACCTGGACCAATGCTAATGTACACACAGCAGCCTATTTTGGAACATTCTGATTCTGAGCACCTACTAATCTATGCCTTCCTCATCTGAGCCTAAGTTCTGGTCAGAGCAGCACAACCCAGCAACCCTGGCTCCTTGACCAAGGACAGGGTCAAACTCTAGGCTTCCCTGCCTTGTGTGTGGTAACAGGCTTCCCTGAGCACATCCCAATGCTGGTGTTTTCTTGCTGCACCCCTTACCTCAGGCCTGCAGTCTTGTTTTGGGGAGGGGGGTTGTTGTTCATACCTGGCATTAGCAAAATGTGTATTGAATTTGGGCAGCTAGGTGGTCTAGTGGATGGAGTGCTAGACTTGGAGGCAGAAAGTCCTACCTCAGATACAAACTATGTGACCTTGGGTAAGTCACTTCACTCTGTCAGCCCCATTTTCCTCATCTGTAAAATGGGGATAATAACAGCCTCCCAAGATTGTTATGAGGATTAAGTGAAATAAGGTATAAAGCATGTTCCAAATCTTAAAGTGCTATATATCTAAATTCTCAATAATCATCAGTTAAATGGCACTCTGCTAAATTCTAGCTAGCACTCTAGCTAAATTCTGTTATTAGAAGATGAATGTTTATTCTAGTTTCTTTTTGTAATTCTCAGTTTTTTCTGGAGTAGTCATGGGGCAGCTGGACTTTCCTGCTCTTGTAACTCACTCTGCTGTCTTGAGAGTCCAGCAAGACTGATTTTTTTAAAAAAACACCATTCAATAAAAGCATATTCATTGAGAAATAGTGATGTAGGCTCTATAAGAAGTATTTCTGGTACTAATTTGTTGCTGGTTCTTTCTATCCATCCAAAGCTGACTCCTACCCTAAACGTAATCTTAACTGACAACTGATGTTAACCAAGTTCGTTTCACTTGTCTTAGAGTGAAGGAAACAGGAAGGAATCTGTTCATTGGGTTTTCCCAATCATGGAAACCATCAAACTACCTATAATCTTTTTGTTAAATGTTTGCAGAACTGTCAGTGCTCTTAGAGAATTATTTTCCATTCTCTGACTTTTATATCACAAAAAAAACTTTCTCAGTAGTGGTTTCATGTTGACATCATTCATGGGAGATCAGTAAATGGGGCCTCCTGAGACTTGCGATATAGAAGATATTTTTGGTTCCTGGTAAATGATTTCTTTCTCTCTGACCCATAACTCTTCTAGGATAACATGAAAAACCTGGAATTAGAAGTTGTCAGTCTGCAAAAGGAAAAGGAAGACTTGATCCTTCTACTTAATTCCACAAAGAAGGATGTCAACCAAGCCAAGTAAGGATATCATCAATTATATTGAGCACTACAGGGAAGGCACTTTGCCTTGGTTGGGATTGATTGGGGAGATCCAGAGAGGACCAGGGCATTGACTCTGTTGATACTCAAAGAAGTCCCAACCTAGTTTGAAAGACAAGACACAAATACACACAAAGCTACTCACAGAATTTCAGAATTGGAAGGGACTTACTAGGTAGTCACCTTGTCTAACCTGAAACTGGGCATGACTCCCTTCTGCAACTGCCCGGACAAGAAGGTCCAGGCTCCATTTGAAGTACTTCAGTGATGGGACCAAAACTTACCTTTCCAAAAATTGTTCTATCGTTTAAATCTATAAAAGAGGGGAAATCTTTCTACATATCTCCATTTCTTCTATAGCAATACTTCCCAAAATCATGATTTGATTCCTCAACATCTTTCCCCTCACACATATTTTAAATAGCCACCAAAGGCAGCAGAAGAGGAAACTTTTTTGTAAACAATAATTGCATTGGAAGTTTTTAAGAGGATATCACTTCAGAATAGTGAATGGTCAAGAAAGTCTGAGTTAGTTGAGATTTGTGAACTTGTAGGAGTCTTTTTTCCACATAATAATGGTAATAGGGCTCCAGGAGACTTCCTCAGCCAACCCTCAGTTAGTTCCAAATAATACTAAAGAGTTTCTCAAGCTGCCCCGATACTCTGTTTCACTGATTATCCCACCTTCCCTTTCCTTGACATAACACATATTGGTCACATCTGATTTCCTTTGCAGACTTAGAAAATGGATGTATTGCTTCTGGCAAATCTAAGGTTAAATTGCTTTCTAGGATGTGGTGGTAGATGGTGAAGTGGAGTTGATTGTGGTCTCCTTTTTTTATACTCAAACAGATGAAGGCAAAGCCTAGCCTTATCTCTGGCTTTATCAGCCATCTGTTATGCAAGAAAATTCTTCAGACTAGGCTGACAGGCTAGAGGAGGGTATGAGATCTCTCCCGTGCCTACTGCTGAGCACTTGGGTCCGGTCACTCAGTCTGGTAGTGTAGCACTTGGCATCGAAGTTGAACTCTTGATCTTACTGCATCTTTGTACAGGCTCAGTGAGCGTCGTCGGAAACGACTCCAGGAGTTGGAAGGGCAAATTATTGACCTGAAGAAGAAATTAAATGAGCAGTCAAAGCTTCTGAAGTTAAAAGAATCCACAGAGCACACAGTCTCGAAACTTAACCAGGAGATACGGGTAATGAACAATCCTTGAAAATACTACCTTTGTTTTGACCCAGAGATTCCACTCATTAGGTACATTGACAAGAAGAAAGTCCCCATAAACATTCAAATATTTATAGGGGTACTTTTTTATGGTAACCAAGAATTTGATAAATATTGACTGCCCATTGATTGGAGAGTGAAAAAACAAAATGTGATATGTTAATGTGATGGAATATTACTGTGTTGTAAAAAATGATGAAAATAGTATCAAAAGATTTACATGAACAAAGTTAATACATAAACATATACCATGACTACAAAAATGTAAATGCAACAAACAAAAACAATGGAAGATGAAGGGTGAAAAATGTCCCAAAGAAGACATGTGGCATGAAACATTGCATCTATGTTTAGATCTTTTTTATATTTTGTTCAGTTTTGCTGAGGAGTTTTCTCTTCTTCCTTTTTCTTTTTTCTCTAAATATATGTTTTATTGGATGGGTTTTTGGTGTGGGGATAGCATATCAGGGGAAATTTAGGTGATGTCAAAACAAAAGATTTCAATAAAATATTTAATTTTTTGTGTCCTATTGGGAGTTTTTAACCACTCCTTCCACCTGGATTTGTTCCCTGTAGGTGTCCTCTAGTTGGAGGGGTGCCAGGAAGGACTGGAAATTTCTGTAGTAGAGCATACTTAGGGTAACTGCTATTGTCAAAATCAGAATAGCATAGTTAAGATCTTCCTTTAATGCTTTTCCTTCCATAACTAGAACTCAAACATCTCCAAATTCATTGGTGATATCCTGACTCCTTACCCTCATTAAATCTATTCTTAGTATTACCTGGGAAGGTATACGTCCCCTTCCTAGCACCATAAGGGTTATCCTTCCTCAACATTACAGGTTACAGCATGTGTGGCTGACTGCATTGTCTCTACAGAACCCCTTGGAAATCATTGGCAGTTGAGTAGGCTGTTATATCATTTAGATATTGAAATTCAGTGGAAATTTCCTGACACTCCTGTTAAATACATCATTTCATATGTTTCAAAATCTGAAACCCAAAATTCACTTGTCTCTACATTTGTGGATTTAAAAAAATTATTGGTATATTTTGTTTTTATATCATTTCTGTTATCTAATTTATCACTCTCCCCTCCCCCACGCAGCAAACCAACCCTTACAACAGAGAATAAAAGAGAAGGGAGGGTGGGAGGGAGGTTGAACATGATCCAAAAGTAGCAGCATAGGCCGTCCGTTCCACATTCATGCTTCTGCACATTCACAAAGAATCAAGGGAGGAGTTGTGCCACATTTGGCCATTCTCATTCCACAATTTCCATTTCCTTATTGTTCCTTCTGTATACATTGTGGTCATCCTGTGCACTCTGTTCCTGGCCCAGCTCTCTTCCATCTCTATCAGCTCATACACAACTTTCTATGTCTCCCTGTATTCAGATCCATCGTTTCTTATGGCACAATAAGATTCCATTGCATTCATGTAGACAACTTGTTTAGCCATCCCCAGTTAATGGGCATGAACTTTATTTCCAGATCTTTGCTATTAGGGAATATTTGGATGTATTTGAGACCTTTTTTTTTTTTTTTTTCTTACCATTGACCTCCTTGGCACATATAATAGAGGAATCCCAGAGTCAAAGGGGATGAAATATTTACTGATTTCTAAAGTGTCTCATTAATCTCTACTTGGAAATCTCAGTCAGGAGCAGAAGTAGTCAGGAGCCACAGCCAAATTCCAGTGTTGGTGGGGAGTTTATTCATTTACACGTGGACTCAGGGATGGGTAATCCTGTTTTTTCCTTCTAGTTGATGAAAAGCCAAAGAGTACAGCTAATGCGTCAGATGAAAGAAGATGCTGAAAAGTTTAGACATTGGAAGCAACAAAAAGACAAGGAAGTAATCCAGCTTAAAGAACGAGTGAGTTTCCTCGTGATCCCTTAAGAGTCTTTGATTTGGCTTACTGATAGGTATTATTTATAGTTTCTTCTGAAACAGGTAGTGTCCCTAGAAATTAAAGCATTCAACAAATGTTTGTTGTGCACCTACAAAATGCAAGATTTTATTTGAGGCAGCCTGGTCTAGTGGAGCTCTGGTTTGGGGACTCAATACATGAGGTCTTGTGCCAGCTTTGCCACTAACTGGTTGTATGACCTTGAGCATGTCCCTTCACCTCCTGGAGGTCATTTCCTTTTCTGCAAAATGAAGATAATAATTACTGCATATAGTAAGATTGTTGTACTGTTTGATGTCTCTCTGATCAGAGTGAAAGAGAGACAGAGATGGTAGAGATAGATAGGTTTCTATATAGCTACATATCTCTCTCTGGCTAGAGCTGTCAATATCTGTCTTAAATGATCTGACTCCCTGGTAAAATGAAGCTCTTCCCCAACTTGGTTTTCCATGGCTTGGCAGCATGTCTCCTTCCCTGTCTACCAACCACTGGGACTCTCTGGAGAACAGGAAAACAGTTGTCTCATGATGGAGGTTTCTACCGTCTGGCAGCACAGAGTCAGTCAAAAAAAGACAAGAAACCCCAGGATTGGAGTGCTACCAATTCCTAGTGCCAGTGAGAGAGGGAGCTGAAGAATGGTCCCTTTTGGAACCATTGTTGTAAAGTTGTTTTCTGTTAACACCATGAGGGAGCATGTTCTGAGCTAAAACTTTCCTCTTAGGATCGTAAGAGGCAATATGAACTCCTAAAGCTTGAAAAGGATTTCCAGAAACAATCCAATGTCCTGAGACGGAAAACTGAGGAGGTAAGAAATTCATGTTTTGTTCTAGATTGATCTTATTACATCCTCTCCCATATGAGTAATTGGAGAACCATTGTTGACCAACAAGGCTAGCTTCTTCAGGCTGCCTTGTCCTAACTATTCATATTGTGTAAAGTGGGGATCTAAAACCCTGATGGAAAAGGAAGAGGAGAATACAGTACTAATGTAAGTAGCCAATGTAATGGTTTCTAGGCACCGAAAAACTGTTACTGAGATTTTTTTGAAACTTTCAGCAAGAACACATCTGTGTTGCTATGTTTTCTTCTCCGTGTATGAGACCTGGGGCTGTGCCTGGACATTTGCTCCTCTTCTGAGTTCAGAGTAGTAGTGCTTCACTAGTTATGTGTTTGTGGAACTCTGGAGTCAAATCTAGTTTCCATGTGCTTTGGACCCCATGGATTTCTCTTTTCTTTTACTGGTATGGGAATATTTGCTCCTCACACCCCCTCAAGCCAACAGAAATGTGTACCATTTAGGCAGCAGCTGCCAACAAGCGCCTCAGAGATGCTCTCCAGAAGCAACGGGAGGCTGCGGATAAGCGGAAAGAGAGCCAGAGCCGAGGAATGGAAGGAACTGCAGTTCGAGTGAAGGTACCAACCAGATTAGCTTGGGAATGGAATGAGAAATGACTACTTGGGCTTTAAGGAACACATTAGGTTGGAAACTCTTTGAGGACAGGGACTGGCTTTTGCTTATTTTTGTATCTCCAGCATTTAGCACAATGCCTGGAACATAGTAGGTATTTAATAAATGTTTATTGATTGATTGCTTAGGGATTTCAAAATAAGGACTGTTTTTCCCCCTGGGAAATGATGCTTCCTGGAGACATGAAGGACTTTGACCTAGTAACTAAATAAATTCAGCAAACATTTTTTAAAATAATTTGTTTATTTTCAATTCTTAACATTCATTTCATTGGAATTCCATTTTTTTTCCCCTGAAGTATTATATTCACTTTTTCTGGGTAGGTGTTTCTTGGTTTTAATCCTATGTCCTTTGACCTCTGGAATATCATATTCCAAGCCCTTCGATCCCTTAGTGTAGAAGCTGCTAAATGCTGTATTATCCTGATTGTATTTCCACAATACTTGAATTATTTCTTTCTGGATACTTGTAATATTTTCTCCTTGACCTGGGAACTCTGGAATTTGGCTACAATATTCCTTGGAATTTTCCTTTTGGGATCTCTTTCAGGAGGTGATCGGTGAATTCTTTCCATTTCTATTTTACCCTCTGGGTCTAGAATATCAGGGCAGTTTTCCTTGATAATTTCTTGAAAGATGATGTCTAGGCTCTTTTTTTGATTATGATTTTCAGGTAGACTAATATTTTTAAATTATCTCTCCTGGATCTATTTCCCAGGTCAGTTGTTTTTCCAATGAGCTATTTCACATTGTCTTCTATTTTTTCATTCTTTTGGTTTTGTTTTATAATTTCTTGGTTTCTCATAAAGTCATTAGCTTCCATCTACTCCATTCTAATTTTTAAAGAACTATTTTCTTCAGTGAGCTTTTGAACCTCCTTTTCCATTTGACTAATTCTGCTTTGTAAAGCATTCTTCTCCTCATTGTCTTTTTGGACCTCTTTTGCCATTTGTGTTAGTCTATTTTTAAAGGTTTTATTTTCTTCAGCATTTTTTTAGGCCTCCTTTGACAAGCTATTTTCTCACTTTTCATGCTTTTCTTGCTTCTCTCTCATTTCTCTTCCCAGTTTTTCCTCCACATGTCTTAATTGATTTTCAAAATCCTTTTTGAGCACTTTCATGACCTGAAAGCATCGTGTATTTATTTTGAAGGTTTTGAATGCAGAAGCCTTGATTTTAATGTCTTCCTCTGATGGTATTCTTTGTTCTTCCTCATTTGAAAGGATGGAAGAAAATACCTATTCACCAAGAAAGTAGCCTCCTATAGTCTTATTTTTTTTTCCCTTTTTTGGGGCATTTTCCCAGCCAGTTACTTGATTTTTAAGTCCTTTGTCAAATGGAGGGTATACTAAGTTTTAGTTCCTCCAAGGTGGCACAATCAAGGGAGAGGGGTTTACTCCACTTCTGGCCTGTGAGTAGACCTCTCCAGAGCCTCCACCAGCTCCACCATGCCAGTGCTCCTCCTCACCCCAGGACCGAGACCCAGATCAGCCACTCGATTTCCCCAGGATTTTTAGACCCAGGTCTCCAAAAGTGGACGCTGCTGCCACCCTGGAGCTGGGGCTAGACTGGGTTCCCTTCTCACCCAGGTGAAACAGCTTTCTTACTGACCTTTGAAGCTGTCTTTGGTGTTTGTGGGTTGAGAAATCTGGGAACCACAGTTGCTACCTATGATTCCGCACTGAAGCCTGCTCCAGTCTTGTCCCTGCCACACCGCGTGGCCAAAGCTAGGCTGCACTCTACTCTGAGCACAGTGCAATAGACCTTTCCTGTCAGAGTTCCAGGCTGTGTTTGGTGGGAAATCTCTTTCACTCTGTCATTTTGTGACTTCTGCTGCTCTAGAATTTGTTTAGGGTCATTTTTTCCAAGTATTTTATTGGATACAGGGTAGGGCTAGAGCAGGTTTTTCCTTCTACTCTGCCACCCTCCTCAGCAAACATTTTAAAGTATCTACTTACTATATGATGGGCACTGGGGATATGAGGCAACTAGGTGGCACCACAGTGGATGGTGCACTGGCCCAGCAGTCAGGAAGACTTGAGTTCAAATCTGGCCTCAGACACTTACTAGCTGTGTGATCCTGGGCACATTATGTTACCTCTGTTTGCCCTCAGTTTCCTTGACTGTAAAATGGGAATAATAACAGCATTTATGTCCAAGGGTTGTTGTGAGAATCAGTGAGATAATATTTGCAAAAGGCACTTAGCCCACTGCCTGCCACTGAGGAGCTGTTATTATATAAAGATAAACCATCCTGTGCCTCAAGGAGCTCCCCTTCTACTGGGAGCTACTAAGCCTACTTAGATAAGTGTATATCAAGTTAAACCAGTTCACTCTGAGGAGGAGAGAGCAGTGACTCCTGAGAGGATCAAGACCAGGTGAGCTGGGCTTCAGATGAAGCCTGGGATCCTGAGAGGCAGAGTTGCAGAGCAGCAGGACATGCCAGGTATTGGAGACACAGAGATAGGAGATGAAATGGCATGGACAGGCCATGGCCTGCAGGCCAAAACAGAAAGGTAGGCAGAAACCAAGGGTGGAGAGATGGAAATGCCAGGCTAAACACATGTTTCATCCAATTAAGCAGTAGGGAATAGATGACATTTTTATTCATTAAGTGCCTCTTGTGTACTTTTGTGCTCGTTTACTTTCTTAGGGGACACAACATGAACAGAGGGAAAATGTTCTTTCTGTGGGGAAAAGGGCATTAGCAACTGAGGAGATAAAGAGAGACCTTAAGGAACGGGCAGCTTTGAAGGAAAGTAGGAATTTGGGGAAGCAAAGTTGAGGAAGGGATGCTTGCCTGCTGTGGAAGGCCGAAGGCAGTCCATGGAGAATGGTGTCTGGAACATTGAGGACATGCAAGGGGTGATAGAGAGACAGTAAGCTGAGATAGGAGGCTGGAGCCAGATTAGGAAGGACTTTCGGTGCCATTAGAAGGACCTGCATGATGATGGCAGTGCCCCACACTCTGCTGGCAGAAGAGCTATGGCCCCTGGAGCCCTAACGCTCTCCAAGTCATTTAGGGAGCTAACAAAGAAGTGACAAGGACCTAGGAGTAGACTGGTTCTCTTCTGAGGTCTGGAGGAGAGGAAAAAGAAAGGAGGGTCAACGGAATCAGTCAGCGGAGAATGAGATAGAAGGTGCTGAGCACTCATGAGTAGAACGTTGAAAAGAAAGTAACCACAATCTCCAGGTTCCCGCCAGCTAAGGAATGGCTGAACAAACAAACTGTAGTATGTGAGTGTAATCGAGTGTTATCATAACTGATGCAGAACAAAACAAAGAGAACAGTTTGTGCAAGGACAAGAAATGAAAATAACTTTGGACAAAGAGCAATTTGATCAAGTGATGAAGTTGGAAGTCAAATTGCAAAGGACTGAGGAATGACTAAGAAGAGGGGAAGTGGAGGCAGGCATAGATAGCTAATATATCTTGATGGCATGATACAATCTAATGAAAGTTTTTTAAAGATAGTGGTGTATTTGAAGACATTTCAAAACCATGAGCCTTCCCTACATGTGGGAATGTGGGTGATTTGGAGGGAAGGGGTTGTGAGAGTTGAGATTGAAGAACTGAACAGCTCAGGGGTTTGAGGGGGCTCCAAATGTGTGTTGAAGGCCCTTATTTTAAGGATAAGGATTATAGTTAAGGGAGAGATAATGAAATGAATTTGGTGGATGAAGTGGAAAAATAACAGATTTTTTGTGGCTTATTGGACACATCCTGTACCCTTTAGGGTATTATGGATAACACCTTCATATTATATTGTATTTTTTTTAGCTTTGGGCAGAAATAGGATGTTGCTTCTTGGTAATTGCCCTACCAACTAGATGAAGTTGTCACAGGGCTGAATCCAGCCTGTACAGTCTATATGTTCTCATATCTCTAACATAGACCTCCATGGTATTTTACTTGTCTCTCTCTTCTAGAATTGGCTTGCAAATGAAGTAGAAGTTATGGTCAGTACTGAAGAAGCCAAACGCCATCTGAATGACCTTCTTGAAGACCGAAAGATACTAGCTCAAGAACTTGTTCAGCTCAAACAGAAAAAAGATGCTGGAGAAAATCCACCTCCCAAACTCCGGGTGAGTGCCCATGAGAAGAAATTTTGTCACCAATGGTATTCCACAATCTCTTCATGCTCAAAAGAATATCTTTCCTTAGATTGGGGGTGGAGGGAGGTGGAAGGGGGGCAGCCTGAGTTTTTTTGCTACTTTACTTGACTTTTCAGTGTAACTAATCAAGTTCATGACTGTTTCCATTCCACTTTTAACTCCAAGGATAGAAACCAGTAAAAAAAAAATTCTAAAGCTTCAAATGTCTGTGTACATAAATACCCAAAGTACAGGCAATGAGCAAGATAAATTAGAGGTCCTGAGTAGGAGACAGATTTGGCCTCATAGACAACACTGAGATTTGGTGGGATGAGAGCCCAGACTCAAATGTAGATATTCCATATTCAGAAAAAAATGGAATAGGCGAAAACTGAAGGGGGATGGTATTGTATATTAAGAAAGTGTGCTTTTGCAAGGAGGTCAACAAACCGTAATGGATAACAGTGGAAAATATATGGGTAAAGATCAATGGAAAGAGAAAACAGAATCCATTTTGTCATTAGCGTATAGATCACCTGGACAGAAATTAAATAGAAGAATTCAGGAAACATCACAACCTTGGCACAGAGACATGCTAGAATAGTGATGGGGGACTTACATTATCCAGATTATCTGCCCTTTCTCCCTCTGCTAAAAGCCAAAGCAGCAAAGAACTTCTTGAATTGCCCTGATAGACTTGCCCAACAGGGAGGAACTGTTTGCAGTTTCCTTGGGAGGAAGTGCTGACTTCCCACTAAAGTTTGTGTTAGAGAGGAAGAAAGGCAGAGGCCACAGTGTGCCCCGGAGTTTGGAAGGGCAGGTCTCAAAGGGTTCAGAGGGTACAATTGTGGTTCTACAGGCAAAATCCACCTACAAAGGATGGAAGACTCCTCGTGGAAATTCTGAAGGCTCAAAGGAAAACAATTCCATTGAGAAGGAAAAATAGGAGCTGTTTGAAGAGACTAATATGACTACACAGAGAACCAACCAGCCATCTTAAATTTTAAAAAGTGTATATAGACAAGAGGTTAGTAAGAGAAAGAAGTTGAATGACGATGTCTAGCACTATGCTTGCCTGCAGAATAGTGTGATGAAAAGGCAAAAGACAACACAAGGTTTTTAAGTAATATTGGAGGAAAGGAAAGGATTGAAGAGGGTATAATAAGACAAAATCCTAGGAAAAGACTACAAAATTATATATTTAAAAAATTAATCGCTGTGACCAAATTGGTTTTCTACCAAGACGATTCAATATTGAAAAAACAATCAACATAATCTGTGTGCGTGTGCATGTGTGTGTGTGAGAGAGAGAGAGAGAGAGAAAGAGTGAGAGAGAGAGCATCAGTTGGTGAAGGGGGAGTATCATAAGCAAAATCAAGTATTAGCAAATAAAGAAAAGGATTGAAAGATTTTAACAAAATCCAGCACTCATTTATGCTAGAAACTCTAAAAAGCAAAGGCATAAATGGCCATTTTTAATGTGGTAAGTGTTTTTTTTAAACTGTTATTTGCAGTGGGCAATTACTACAAGTTTTCCTAATAAATGCAGAAGCAAAGCCACCATTGTTTGACAGTTCTAGAATTGCTAGCAATAGTACTAACACGAGAAATAAATTAACATGATCCAAAAAGAAACAAAATTATCCCATTCTGATTGATGATAAGATGGTTTATTTAGAAAACCTGGAGCAAAGAGGCTGAGACAGATCATTCAATGAAGTATCAGGATACAAAATAAGTCCACAAAAAGTTTGGCATCTCTGTATCTCATTTCTATAACCAAAATAAGGCTTTTTAATGCAAAAACCAAGAGGAAATGATTTTTTAAATTAAAAAATAGCCTCAAAATCCATAAAATATCTGAGAGTCAATCTAAGACAAACTGAAACATTGGTATAATCACAAAACACACATTTTTTACAGAAATAAAGGAAGATTTAAATAATTAGAAGCATAGTTGTTTATAGTTGGGCTGCACTAGCTTAATAAAAATGACAATTTTGATCTAAATTAATTCACACGTTTAGTTCTCTGTCAATCAAATGACCATGGAATTCCTAAATAAGTGCTAAACAAAATTCATTTGAAATAATAAAAGATTAAAAATCTCATAGCACATAATGATGGGAAAAGTGTAGTAATGAAGGAAGTTAGCATTTCTAGACCTCAATTTAAATCAGTAATCATAAAAACTGTTTGGTATTGGTAAAAAAAAATTGAAAAGTAGTTCGGTGAAATATACTAGATAAATATCAGAAATAGCCAGTCTTAACAATAGCATAGTGTTCAACAAAACCAAGAACATAAATTACTTGGGGGAAATACTCTCTTTCACCTCACATTGAGAGAATTGGCAAAAGTGACAAAAGCCAGAAATAGTTTATATTGAAAGAGTTAAATGAAGATGGGTGCGCTACCGTTGACAAAGCTTTGAACACTATACCCATTCTGGAAAAGAGTTGGGACTTAGAAAAGAGACTAATATATCCATGTCTTTTGACTTTGAGATACCACAGCTAGGCAGATATACCAGGGAAATACGGTAGACACAATTTCCTTAGATTTTAGCAAAGTATTTGATGCTATATATGTGGAAAAGGTGGAGAGATGAGTCCTACATGATAGTGTAGTTAGATGAATTCAGAACTGGTTGAATGGTCAGATCCAGAGTACTCATTAATGGTTCCATCTATGCTTGACCTAGTAACTATTTAACATTTTAAAAATGTTTTTATTGACATTTTGTTTTTCACATTACCATAGTTATCTCATACGTCCCTCCCAGAGAGCCATCTCACACGACAAATAGTCTTTTTTAATTTTTGAGAGAAAAAAAAGCACAACTGATCAAAACATTTAAAAAGTCTGAAAATATGTACAGTGTCTAACAGTGGGCCTCTAGCCTCCCCAAAGGGGTAGATTTGGAGTCTGTCTTCTCTTATTTCTTCATTTGATTCCTGTTTGATCTTGTAACTTTGTTACATTTACTTACGATTTTTTGTTGTGTTGGTGTTCTTTCTATTAACGTTGTAGGTACTGTGTATGTTGTTTTCTTTGCTCTGCTTACTTCACTCTGCATCAGTTCATATAGATCTTTCCATACTTCTGTATATTCATCACACATCATTTCTTACAGCACAGTAGTATTCCATTACATTTGTGTACCACAATTTGTTTAGCCATTCTCCAATTGATGGGCATCTACTTTGTTTCCAATACTTAGCTATCACAAAAAATACTGCTATAAATATTTTGGGAACTTTATTCTTCTCAGTGGCTTCCTTGGGGTATGAGCCCAGTAATGAGAACTGTGGTACAAAGGGTATGGACATTTTAGGCACTTGATTTGCATAATTACCAATTGCTTTCCCAAATGTTTATGCCTTTTCACAGATCATATTGGTGTGCCTATGTTTCCGCAACCCTTCCAACATTGACTTGTCAATTTTTGTCCTTTTTGCCAATTTCCAGGGAGTGAGATGAAACCTCAGGGTTATTTTGGTTCTGCTTAACATTTTTATCAGTGGTGTCATTCTTAGCTTTCTGCCATCTACAAGTTAAGGAGGGATAGCAAATGCACTGAATGACAAAATCAGTATCCTGAAAGATTTTAGAAGCTAGATGGTGCAGTGGATAGATCAGTGGACCTGAAGTCAGGAAGACTTGAGTTCAAATCTGGCCTCAGGCATTTACTAACTTTGTGAACCTGGGCAATTCATTTAACTTTTGTTTGCCTCAGTTTCCTAAACCCCACAAAATGGGAGTGATAATAGTACCTTCCTCCTGGGTTTGTTGTAAGAATCAAATGAAATCCTGTTTGTAAAGAATTTTGGGAGGAGCCAAGATGGCGGAGTAGGAGGAGCCAAGATAGCGGAGTAGAAAGACTCACGTATGCTAGCTCCGAACCCACAGCCCATAAATTTCCAGTAAAAAGAACTCCCCACAAATTCTGGATCAGAGCAAGCCACGCACCAACACAGTGGAGGAGATTTCCATTCCAGAGAGCCCTGGAAAACCGTCCCCAGGGGTCCGTCACGCTCTGGACGCAGAGCCCACCCCTGTGCTGCCCTGACTTCATGGCCCCAGAGGAGCACATCCGAGCAGGCTTCAGGGACAGAATCTCTGGCGGCCACGAAGGTCCCTCCACCCACAGACGCTACAGGTCAGTGAGAGAAACACCTGGGCTGGCCAAGAGGGGAGCAGGGTGTCTCCATGAGTTGAGCCTCCTTGGGAGGTGGTGGTGGAGGCAGCGGCAGCCCAGGGCTCCCTGAGCAGCAGGCAGGAGCTCAGGGCCATTACTGAAGATCTCCGCATAAACCCCCTGAGGGAACTGAGCTGGGAGGCAGCCTTGCTCCCACCCAAGCACCAGAACTTAAGCTCACATTGAATAGCAGCCACATCTGCCCCTGAAAGCCCTGAGGCTGGGGAGCAGCATTTGAATCTCAGACCCCAAGCACTAGCTGGGCGGATCTAGGTGGGGGTGGAGAAGAATCTCAGAAGTCAAGTAACTGGCTGGGAAAATGCCCACAAAAGGGAAGAAAAATAAGACCATAGAAAGCTACTTTCTTGGGGAACAGATGTTCCTGCCTTTCATTTCTGATGAGGAAGTACAATGCTTACCATCAGGGAAAGACGTGGAGGTCGGGACCTCCATATCCCAGACATCCGAGGTGGATGTCCAGTGGGCTCAGGCCATGGAAGAGCTCAAAAAGGATTTTGAAAAGCAAGTTAGACAGGTGGAGGAAAAACTGGGAAGAGAAATGAGAGAGAAGCAAGAAAAGCATGAAAAATGGGTCAATACCTTGGTAAAGGAGACCCAAAAAAATGCTGAAGAAAATAACACCTTGAAAAATAGGCTCACTCAATTGGCAAAAGAGGTTCAAAAAGCCAATGAGGAGAAAAATGCTTTCAAAAGCAGAATTAGCCAAATGGAAAAAGAGGTTCAAAAGCTCACTGAAGAAAATAGTTCTCTCAAAATTAGAATGGAACAGATGGAGGCTAATGACTTTCTGAGAAACCAAGAAATCACCAAACAAAACCAAAAGAATGAAAAAATGGAAGAGAATGTGAACTATCTCATGGGAAAAACAACTGACCTGGAAAATAAATCCAGGAGAGACAATTTAAAAATCATGGGACTACCTGAAAGCCATGATCAAAAAAAGAGCCTAGACATCATCTTCCATGAAATTATCGAGGAAAACTGCCCTGATATTCTACAACCAGAGGGCAAAATAAGTATTGAAGGAATCCATCAATCACCACCTGAAAGAGATCCAAAAAGAGAAACTCTTAGGAACATTGTGGCCAAATTCCAGAATTCTCAGGTCAAGGAGAAAATCTTGCAAGCAGCTAGAAAGAAACAATTCCAGTACTGTGGAAATACAATCAGGATAACTCAAGATCTAGCAGCTTCTACATTAAGGGATCGAAGGGCATGGAATAGGATTTTCCAGAAGTCAAAGGAACTAGAATTCAAACCAAGAATCACCTACCCAGCAAAAGTGAGTATAATACTTCAGGGGAAAATATGGTCTTTCAATGAAACAGAGGACTTTCAAACATTCTTGATGAAAAGACCAGAGCTGAAAAGAAAATCTGACTTTCAAACACAAGAATGAGAAGAAGCATGAAAAAGTAAACAGCAGAGAAGTCATAAGGGACTTACCAAAAGTGAACTGTTTACATTCCTACATGGAAAGACAATATTTGTAACTCTTGAAACTTTTCAGTGTCTGGGTAGTTGGTGGGACCACACACAGACACACACACGCACACACGCACCTGTATACACGTGCGCGCACACACATACACACATGCACGCACATACAGAGACAGAGAGCACAGAGTGAATTGAATAGGATGGGACCATATTTTAAAAGAAATTAAGGTAAACGGTGAGAGAGAAATGTAGTGGGAGGAGAGATGGTGAAATGGAATGAGGTAAATTATCTCTCATTCAAGAGGCAAGCAGGAGACTTTTAAGTGGAGGGAAAAAGAGGAGAGCTGAGAAAAAAACAAGAAGTTTACCCTCATCACATTCGACTAAAGGAAGGAATAAAATGCACACTCATTTTGGTATGAAAACCTATCTTACAATACAGGAAAGTGGGGGAGAAGGAGATAAGCAGGGTGGGGGGGATGATGGAAGGGAGGGCAATGGGAGGAGGGAGCAATTTGAAGTCAACACTCTTGGAGAGGGACAGGATCAAAAGAGAATAGAAACAATGGGGGGCAGGATAGGATGGAGGGTAATTCGGTTAGTCTTACACAACACGACTATCATGGAAGTCATTTGCAAAACTACACAGATAGGGCCTATATTGAATTGCCTGCCTTCCCAAAGGGAATGGGTGGGGAGGGAGGGTGGGGTGAATTTGGAACTCAAAGTTTTAGGAACATCTGTTTAGTATTGTTGTTGCTACTAGGAAATAAGAAATACAGTTAATGGGGAATAGAAAGTCATCTGGCCCTACAGGACAAAAGAGAAGATGGGGAGAAGAGAAGGGAGGGATGATGGAAGAGAGGGCAGATTGGTGATAGGGAAAATTAGAATGCTTGGTGTATTGGGGTGGGGGGAGGGGATAAATGGGGAGAAAATTGGAACCCAAAATTTTGTGAAAATGAATGTAAAAAGTTGAATAAATAAATTTATATAAAAAAATTTAAAAAATTAAGAAAAAAGAATTTTGCAAAGTTTAAATGTTTGCAAAACATTTGTAAATGTTAGTAGTTGTTAAATTGGGCTCTGTCAAATAAGATGAAATAAAAAAATAAGATGAAATAAGAGGGATAAATGTGAATTCTTACAGTTGAATTTAAAAAAATCAGCTTCAGCAGGGTAGGACAAAAATGGGAAATGATGACATAAAAGGCACATGTTAAAAAATTGTTTTAATGCAAATTAAAACAACTCTAAGGTACCACCTCATACCTCACAGAAATGACTAATGCTAGAGAGGATAAGGGGGAAAATACGTACACTAACAAACTGCTGGTGGAGTAGGGAACTCATCTAACCATCCTGGAGACCAGTTTGAAACTTCTCCCAAAGGACTATAAAACTTTGATCCAGCAATACTACTACTAAGTCTGTATCCCAAAAAGATTAAGGAAAAGGACCTATTTGTATAAAACTATTGATAACAGCTCTTTTTGTGGTGGTAAAGAATTGGAAAGCAAGGGGATGCTCATCAATTGGAGAATGGCTAAACAAGCTCTGGCAGGTGATTGTGATGGGATGTTGTTGTGCTGTAAGAAATGACAATGAGAGTGGTTTCAGAACCATAGCAAGACCTATATGAACTGATGCAAAGTGAAGCTAGAAGAACTGGGAGATCATTATGCGTAGTAACAGCAATGTTGTAATAATGAACACCTGTGAAAGACTTGTCTACTCTGATCAATACAGTGATCTAAGATAGTTCCAAAGGACTGATGATGAAAAAATGCTATCCACTTCCAGAGAGAGAGATGATGAACTCTGAATACTGATTGAAGTATAATTTTCTCACTTTCTTTATTTTTCTTGCTTTTTTTTTGAAATACGGCTAATAGGGAATATTTTACATGATTTGCATAATTAATGCCATATTGCTTGCCTTCTCAGTGGGTGGGAGAGGAGAGAATTTGGAACTCAAAATTTAGGAAGAAAATAGTGCTAAGAAAATAAATAACTGAAAAACGTAAGAATTATTTTAAAAAGAAAGCTTCATAAAATGAGGAATCATAGTTAAAAACTGGCAGTTCATCTGAGAAGGATGTGGGAATTTTATCAAACTGCAGGTTCAACATGAGGCCAAAACAAATCGAATGTGATCTGGAGGCTACTCTCAGGAATAAAGAGGTGATGGTCCCATTGTACTATGAACTGGGCAGTCATCTTCTGGAGTATTATATTCAGTTTTATGTATGACACTTTAGAAAGGAGAGCTGGAGAAATCTCCAAAGGAGGAGCAACCAGTTTGGTGAAAGGCTTTGAATTATTGTCTTAGGATGATCAGTTGAAAGCCTTGGGGATGGTTGGCCTGAAGAAGCAAAGGTTCAGAGGGAATATATTCATTGTTTTCAAGCACTGGAGGTGATGTTTTGGAGGATTAGGCTTGGCCCTAGAGGACTAATGGGTGAAAATTGCAAAGAACTAAATTTAATCTTGATATAAGAAGAAACTTCCTGACAATTGTAGCCATTCAAAATTGTAATTGTAATGGGCTATCTGGGGAGGCAGTGGCACCCCTTTACAAGAGGTCTACATGCAAAGGCTATCCTCTAGGAGGATATTTTGGAAGGATGTTGTAGTAAAAATTCTTTTTCAGGAATGGATTGGAATAAGGACCCTTCCAACTCTGAAATTCTCTAACGCCTAGATAAGGAACTATGGTGTCTGACCTAATGGTGCTCCATAAATGTTTTAACATAGATTTCTTAATTTAATAAAATGCTATCATAAACTTAATGCTCAACAGTAATACCAAACAAATTTACTTTTTGATTATTTGTATTTAAAGTAATTTCAGTGCATATGATACCCTAACTTTTCAGTCATTCACGATAAGTCTCAGGTTTCTTTGTTAATGTTCTTTTCCTTTTCTTATATGGTTGAATTTAGTCTGTACTTTGTTCTTCTAGTTTTACATTATTTAACAAAGGGCTTTCCATGTTTCTATATATGTTTTCTATTTGCATGTTTTCCTTACCTTGTTATATTCTTTACATTAACGTATCATAATCTGTTTTACTGTTCCTCTATTGTTGGACATTAGGTTGCTTCCCATTTTTTGTAATTACAAATCATGCTGCTATGAAAACTTGAACAGAATTCTTATTTTGTTTCAGATAATATTCTCAGGGTATATTCCCAGCCATGGAATCATTAGGTCAAAGGGTATGATTATTTTTTGTAGCTTCTGAACAATGCCAGATTGCTCTCCAAAAAAAATTCTGCAAGTTTATAATTCCATCAGCAATGAATTATATTGTCTGTTTCTCTACAGCTATGCCAGTGGTTTTGTTGCCTTTGAATATTTTTGGTCTTTTTGGTGGGAGGGAGGTGGTACCTTAAAAATGTCTTAATGTGCATCTCTTTCATTATTATTAATGTTGAGCATTAGGTTTTTGGGGGGTTTTTATTTAATTTTTTTTTCAAATCTATTTTCTCCCCTTCCTACCTTTCCCTTTTCCTCCACTGTGGAAAAAAAATAAAGGAAGGAAGGAAGGAGGGAGGGAAGGCAGGGAAGGAAGGAAGGAGAAAAGAAGGAAGGAGAAAAGAAAAATAAATTCCTGAATTGGCCATGTACAGAAACTCTATCTCAGTCTACACCTTCAGTATGTCCTCTCTGTCAGGAGGTAGATAGGTAGCATGGTTTGGCATCAGTCCCCTGTAATCATGGTTGGTCATTTCATGAATCAGAATTCCTAAATTTTTCAAAGTTGTTTGTCTCTACAGTGCTGTTGTTCTGCTATAAATTGTTCTCCTGGTTATGCTCACTTCTCTCTCAACTAATTCATACAAATATTCCCAGGTTTCTCTGAAACCATCCCTTTCATCATCTCTTATGGCCCAATAGTATTCCATTAGAATTAGTTTCATATATTATAATTTATTCAGTCATTGCCTAATTGATGGCTACCCCCTTAGTGAACCCAAAAAGAACTATCAAGACTTTTGTACATTTGAATCCTTTTTCTTTCTCTGATCTCTTTGATGTATAGTCCTAGTAGTAAAGCTGGGTCAAAGTGTATGCACAATTTAGTAATGGGATGGGGGTGAGAAACGATATAGTTACATCAATTGACAGGTCTACTACCTCCCTAAAATGTCATTTTCCTTTCTTGTCAACTTTGCTAATCTAATGGCATTGAGATGGGACCTCAGATTTGCTTTAATTTACATTTCCCTAATTTTAATGATTCAGAGCATTTTTATATGGCTATCAATAATTTGGATTTCTTCCTTAGAAAACTGCTTGTTTGTATCCTATAAGCACTTACTAATTAGAGAATTTCTCTTACTATAAATTCAAATCAGTTCCTGTATATTAGAAATGAGATCTTTGGTAGAGAAACCTGCTGCAATATTTTTTTCCCAAATATCCATTTCCCTTCTAATTTTAATTGCATTGGTTTTGGTTGTGCAAAAACTTTTTAATTTTATGTAATCAAAACTGTCCATTTTATGTTCTGTGGTCTTTTCTGTCCCTTGTTTGATCATGAACCTTTCCCCTATCCATGGATCTGAACAGTAATTTTTCCTTGCTCCACTAATTTGTTTGTGATGCCACAATTTATGTTGCTCATGTATCCATTTGGAGCTTATTTTGGTATAAAATATTTCTTATCTTTGTTATAAGAAATATAGATCTTTACCTCATTCTACTGGGTTCCTGTCCAGTTTTCTGAGCAGTTGTTTGTTTTGTCATGTTTTGTAATAGTGAGCTCTTACCCCAGTAGCTGGAGTCTTTGGGTCAGTCAAACCAGGATACTGTGCTTGTCTGCTTCTGTGTGTTTTGTTCTGAATCTGTTCCCCTGATTGACTTCTCTATTTCTTAACTAATCCCAAATCATTTTGATTTCTACTTTATAGTATAGTTTTTTACCTCATACTGACTTCTAGAGTCTTTTTCCTTCTCACTTTTTTCATTATTTCTCTTGAGCGAATTCTGCCTTTTTTTCTTTCATATAAATCTTATTTTTTCTAATTCTATAAAATAATCTTTTGTTAGTTTGATTGGCATGATGCTAAATAAGCAAATTAATTTATGTGGTATTGTCATTTGATTATGTTGATTTGGCTAGCCTATCCATGAGGAATATTTCATCAATTATTTAGTTCTTTATTTGTACAAAAAATGTTTTGTAGTTGTATTCAGATGGTTCCTGTGTGTGTCTTGACAGGTAGATTCCCAAGTATTTTATATATTCTGTATATATAAAATGAAACTTCACTTTATCATGGTGATGTCATTTTGGTCCCCTTTGAGAATGAAGGATAGCAACCAACCAACATATTCTGTAGTTATTTAAATGAGTTTCTCTTTCTATCTGTTCCTGCTGGGTTTTGTTGGTAATATGCAGAAATGTCAATAGTGTAGTCTTATTTTTATATCTTTTTTTTCTTATTGACTTTTTTCTTGGCATACCAGGCCTCTTAGACACTAGAATAGTTTTTATTGTTTTAATGAAAATGTTTTCAATTTCAAAGGGGTATCTGGAAAAGATGTTTCTCCACATTTTCTTTGGATAAGAACTTGTAGAAGATCTTGATGTCTAATTCCTCCATTTGTCTTGGATTGTCTAAGTTTCTGGTTGCTTGGGAGTTAGTGGGGATTGTTATAATGTAAGAAGAGGAAAAAAAAACAGCCCTACAACCAGGTGTTGCCTTTGTTGGTATTTGTTTAGACATACATTCCCCAATGCTGAGAGTGTTTTGATGATGATTTTTTTTTCACAACCTGGCTATGTTTTTGTTTGTTTGGTTTTTTTAGATTACAACCTTCATTTCCACAAAATTTTGAGTTCCAATTTTTCTCCCCATCTCTCCCACCCCATGACACCTTGCATTCTTATTACCCCTTCCCTCAATGTGCCCTCCCTTCTATCACACCCCACCCTGCCCTTATCTCCATCTTCTCTCTTTTCTTGTGGGCAAGATAGATTTCTATACCCCATTACCTGTATTTCTTATTTCCCAGTTATATGCAATAGCAATTCTCAACATTCGTTTCTAATACTTTGAATTCCACCTTCTCTCCCTTCCTCCCTCCCTACCCATCCCCACTGAGAAGGCAAGCAATTCAATGCAGGCTAGGTATGTGTCGTTTTGCAAAAGACTTCCATAATAGTCATGTTGTGTAAGACTAACTATATTTCCTTCCATCCTACCCTGTCCCCCCTTTGTTCTGTTCTCTCATTTGACCTTGTCCCTTCCCAAAAGTGTTTACTTCTAGTTACTCCCTTCCCTCATTTGCCCTCCCTTCTATCATACCCCTCATCCCCCTTCTTCCCTACTTTCCTGTACTGTAAGATAGATTTTCATACCAGATTTAGTGAGCATATTATTCCCTCCTTAAGCCATATGTGAAGAGAATAAGCTTCACTTTTCCCCTCTCACCTCCTCCCTTTTCTCCTTCATTGAAAACGATTTTTCTTATCTCTTTTATGTGTGATAATTTGCCCCATTCCATTTCTCCCAATATATTCCTCTTGCCCCTTAATTTTACTTTTTTTTTTATAGATATCATCCCTTTTGATTCAACTCAACCTGTGCTCTGTGTGTGTGTGGGTGTGGGTGTATACTCCCTCCACCTATCCAAATACTGAGAAAAGTCTCAAGAGTTACAAATATTGTCTTTCCATGTAGGAATGTAAACAGTTCAGCTTTAGAAAGTCCTTCATGATTTCTCTTTCCTGTTTACCTTTTCATGCTTCTCTTGATTCTTGTGTTTGAAAGTCAGATTT
This sequence comes from Bettongia penicillata ogilbyi, assembly GCA_023548195.1. Taxonomy (NCBI): domain Eukaryota; kingdom Metazoa; phylum Chordata; class Mammalia; order Diprotodontia; family Potoroidae; genus Bettongia; species Bettongia penicillata. Next base: position 2,219,746 of record JAJHZJ010000451.1, read on the forward strand.
TGTCTTCAGTTCTGGTCTTTTCATCAAGAACACTTGAAAGTCCTCTATATCATTGAATGACCATTTTTTCCTTTGAAGTATTATACTCAGTTTTGCTGAGTATGTGATTCTTGGTTTTAATCCCAGTTCTTTTGACTTCTGGAATATCCTATTCCAAGCCTTTCCATCCCTTAATATAGAAACTGCCAGATCCTGTGTTATCCTGATTGTATTTCCAAAATACTCAAATTGTTTCTTTCTAACTGCTCAATTCCCCCAGGGGCTTTAAGCTGAACTGCTCCAGCAATGGAAGCTGCTGCCCGACTCCATCACTGCCACGCAGAGCAGCTGCCTGAGACCCATACTGGGGGGTGCCCTGCTCCCTTCTAGCCCAGTTGGGAAAGCTGTCTCACTGACCTTTGGCGCTTGTGGTTTGAGGGATCTGAGACCCTCCCTGCTGGGGATTCTGCCCCAGAGGCCTGTCCCAGTCCTGTTCCTCCTAGGGCCACGCAGCCAGGGATGGGCTCCGCTCTGCTCAGCAAACTGCAGGATAGACCTTTCCTATAGGCCTTCCAGGTTTCCTTTGGCTGGAAATCTTTTTCACTCTGTCATTCTGTGGCTTCTGCTGCTCTAGAATTTGTTGAGAGTCATTTTTTACAAGTATTTTCGATTTATTTTATATCTTGCAACTTGGTTTTAAATCATTTAATTTTTTTTAGTTGATTCTTTAGGGTTCTTCAAGTAAACCATCATGTTGGCAAAAAGTGACCTTTTTTTTTTTTCCTTTTTGCCTATGCCTATTCCTTCACTTGATGTTTCCTTATTGTTACTCCTTCATGAATAGTGGTGATGATAATGGACATCCTTGCTTTACCCTGATCTTATTGGAAAGGTCCCTCCCTAGTTTATCTCCATTACATATAATGTTGACTGTTCATTTTAGATGGACACTATTTATCACATTAAAAAAACATCCATTTATCCCTGTGAGTTTGTTTTTTTTTAAACTAATTGTATCTTATCCAAAACCTTTTCTGCAACTATTGATATAACCATACAATTTTTGTTCTTGTTATTAAATATGTTCAATTATGATGATAGCTTTCCTGCAATCCTGGTATAAATCCAAGCTGGTCAGAGTGTATAATCTTTCTTGACATATTGTTGTAAAATCTTTGTTGACACTTAAAAGTTTTATACCAGTGTTAATATTAATTAGAGATATTAATTAGTCTATAGTTTCCTTCTCCATGTTGACTCTCCCTGGTTTAGATATCAGGACCATCTTTGTTTTGCAGAAAGATTTTTGGTAGGACCCCTTCTTTTGCTGTTTCTCAAACTGCTTATATATTATTAGAATTAATTTTTGTTTGAATATTTGATAGAATTCACTTGTAAATTTATTTAGTTCTAATGTTGCTTTGGGAGTTTATATGATTTGTTGTTTTTTTTCCCCCAAAATTGGGTTAAGGTGTTTCTTTAGTACCATTTTCTATTTCTTCTGTTAATCTAAGCAATTTTGCAAATATTCATCCCTTTGATGTTGCTATCAGTTTTATTGACATAAATTGCACAATATAATTTCTACTAATTTCCTCTTCATTTGCTGTGAATTCACCTTTTTCATTTTTCATACTGATAACTTGATTTTCCTCTTTCTTTTTTTTAAAGTCAAATTACCCAATCTATTTTATTAATTTTTTTTTAACAGCTCCTAGCTTTATTAAATTTATTAAATCAGTGTTTGCTTTTTCCTTTTGTTACTCTTATTTTCAAATTTTAAATTTTGGAGTGAAAGGGTTTTAAGCTCTTGGTTTTTCTAGTTTCAAATAATATTTCAAGTAAATTGTTAACAGTTTGTGCTTCCTCTTTTGAAAACTGTTCATATCTTTTGACCATTTATCTAACGTGTCCTAGAACTGTCTTCCTAATTTTTATATGTTCATAGTTGTTCTCAAACAATTGCATTTCTTCAGTCTCAAATTCTCTCCAGGTTTTTCCCTTAGGAAAGTGAGAAGAACAAAGATAACTGCCTTCCTTTGAAGCAGATTAATGATGTTTGTCCACCCACTTCTTGCCTTTGAGTCCACCACTTACCCCAAAAGCAGTGTCCTCTTGAATTCAAAGTTAAGATTTTGATCATTGGAAGGAATTTTCTTTTTCAGTCCTTGAAGAAAGTAATTGGGGAGGCACTGAGTAGTTCTGGAATGTTAATCCAAAACTGTATTTTAACATATTATGCTCTTTTCTTGTTTAGGATTCTCATAAATGTCTTGAAGCCAAGGTTCAGGTTGAACGTCATTAGGAAATATGTGAATTTCTCTCCAAGCTAGGAACGCTTAGATATAGATTAATGATAAATTAAGTAAAATTGCTTCTGGCAATTGAGCCTAAGTTATAAGACTACACTATTAGTATTAAAAAAAAACAGGAGCCAACATAATTCATAGTAGAGAAATATTCCCACCAAAAATGAGTTTTCCCTGCTTTTATTTGACATGTATTCATTCAAACTGTAATAAGACAAGAAATAATTGTTACACAAATCAACATTAGAAATGAAAAGGTCAAAATATTATTTGTAGTTGACATGATAGCATATCTAGAAAATCCATTTGTCTCTGTCAAAAAATTAATGGAGGCAAAAAATAAGTTCAGCAAGGTTGCAGGATACAAGATTAACCCATAATAATCTCTTACATTCTTATTTACTAGCAACATTTTTTTTAAAAAACTGCAAACAAAAAACTGTAAACAAGAAACCCATTTACAGCAACAAATGTCAATTATTTGGGTATTAACCTACCTATGACACACAGGGACAATCATAAAACTGTAATGACTGAAATAAAGGAAAAATCTAAATTGGAAGAATACTCAAGTTAATGACTAAGTTATATAGTAAAGTAAAAATGACAAATACTCTCCAAATCAATTTGTATTTTTAATTCAGTATCAACCAAAATTCTTAGGTATTTCTGTATAGAACTGGATAAAATCAGTAAATTTGTATGGAAAAAAATAAAATGATAATATTCAGAAAATAGCTGGGGGTCTGACTTTGTCCCCACCCAGGTAAAGATGGCCTTCACTCCAAATTTTAAAATGTATTACAAAGCAGTTATCAAAACAATCTGGAAAATGAAGAAAATGTTGAGAAATAGATAATAAAATAGCTACCATTTACATAGCACTTTAAAGTTAGCAAAGTGCTTTACATTTGGTGATCCATTTGATCAATGAAATACAATAAATGAATAAGACACTACTTCTTTACTTCTTCTCCCTTAACCCTCAATCCTTCCCTACAGAGGCGGACGTATTTACTTGCTGATCTGCAAAATTGTGCATCAGATGATTCTGTCAGAAAACAGATAGAGAGCCTGGAGACTGAGATGGAGCTCAGGTAAGAGGAGTGTCCCTAAAACATTGGATAGACTCATAGTTGATTTCAAATTGGAAACTGATTGGTTGTTGGCCTTTGCTCTCGAAGAGGACCAAAATGACCTCACTATGCTAGAGTCAAGTTTCAATGTGTCCAACTGTGACTGATCAGACCAATACTAGCTCGGAATGTTCTATCACAGGTCCAGCACAAATAGTTCATGTGAATGTCTCGGGTGGATTCTCTAAATTTGAGCATCCTACATTTCCTTTGTAGTGTTGCTCATAGAGCACAGCACTTTCTGTGATGTGGGCACACCATGCTGAGCAGTCTATGCCAGTGTCTCCCATGTCACACAATCAATCCCAAAGTTCTTAAGAGAGACCTTGAGAGTATCCTTGTATCGCTTCTCCTGACAACCATGTGAACGCTTGCCCTGTGTAAGATCTCCATAAAATAGTCTTTTTGGCAAGCGTGCATTTGCATTTTGCATTGGTGCAACATGGTCAGCCTATCGGAGTTGCGCTCTCTGAAGCACAGTTTGACAGCTTCACAGTTCAGTTTGAGCAAGGATCTCAGTATCTGGTACCTTATCCTGCTAGGCGATCTTCAGAAACTTCCTAAGACAATTCAAATGAAAGCAATGGAGTTTCCTGGCATGGTACTGGTAGACTGTCCAGCTTTCACAGACATACAACAATGAGCACCACAGCTGTGTAGACTTTGGTAGTCAGTCTAATACCTCTTCTCTCCCACACCTTCCTTTGGAGCCTCCCAAACACTCTGGCAATGCATGTGTCAGCTTCATTATCAATGTGTACATCCCTGGAAAGTGTGCTACCAAGGTAAGCAATCTTATCCACTGCATTCAAAACTTCTCCATTTGCTGTAACCAATGGTTCCACATATGGATGGTGTGGTGATGGCTGATGGAGCACCTGTGTTTTCTTGGTGTTAATTGTTAGGCCAAAATCAGCATGAGCAGCAAAGAATTGATCCATATACTTTGTTGCATCTCAGTCTCAGAGGCTGCATTGAGTGCACAATCATCTGCAAACAGAAAATGATGCACCAACACTCCCTCCACTTTGGTCTGGGCTTGTAGCCTTTTCAAGTTGAAGAATTTACCATCAGTGTGGTAGCCGACCTGGATGCCATGTTCATCCTCGTTGAAAGCATTTGACAATATAGCTGAAAACATCATGCTAAAAAGCATGGGAGCTAGTACACAGCCTTTTTTCGCTCCATTGGTGACTGGGAAAGCACAAGAGCATTGTCCATTATCTAGAACCCAACATACAATGCTGATGAACTTCTTAACTAGATTTCTTCTGACTGGACGGAATTAATATGTAAATTCAAAGACTTTTATGTGACAGGCCTCATTTGTAAAGGTGGAAGGTCACGGCATCTCTGAAATGTAGGACCAGTTCAACAACAACCTGAATCCTTGAGAATAGTTTAAAAGAGTAAGGTTAGAGTTCTCTGGAACCCAGTATTGAGTGGGACCTTTAAAGATGATGTCATCCAACCCTTTCTTTTATAGAGAAAGAAACAGAGCAAAAGTTACTTGTCCAAGGTTACATAGCAAGTTAGTGATAGAGCCAAGACTAGGGCCCAAGTCTTCTAGGCCAGTAACGTGTGCCATGTGATTTCTGCTGTCACATTAGCTAGAAACCTGGAAGAATTGTTATGTCATCTTTTTGATTTACTTTGGATCATAGACTTTTCAAGCTAAAAGGGACAATACCTAACATCTCCTAGCAGTGCCACTGTTTCTTAGTCTTGGGATGCATTTACAAATCATGAATATTTGAGTGCCTGGTTTTCCAGAGCATTGAGTATGAGGAGATCAAGAAGAATCGATACGTAGGCCTTGCTCTCAATTGTAAGGTGTGTGTGAGTAGATTGATGAAGCAACCGGAGGGGGCGTGCCAAGCACAGGACGGGAGAGTTGGCTTCCTGGCAAACATGAGCCTCGAGTTGGGGTTTTGAAGTATGGGAGGAACATGAAATGCTGCATTGTGGGAAGTGCAGAAAAGGTGGAAGAAGACCAAAGGCAGTCACTAACACTGCTTCTGTGATCCTGGGTCCGAGGACTTGGGAGGAGTTACATTTTCTGTCATGTGCCCTCTACCAACTTAATTATATATAGTATTTACTAATTGTCCCCTGTGCATTTAGGGTTGGGGGTCTTACTTACCTGAAATCCTCAATATCGCTTTCTAAGTGTAGAGACAACGTATTCTCCTTTCTATCCCCTCCAGCACCTACTCAGCCTACCGCTGAACTGGAAGCAGGAGCTAATGTAGCCACTAAGTACTTAATTCATTGGCAGATTACAGAAGGCCCAGAGAATTAATACACTCTCTCCTCTCCTAATGGTACAGTTCACATCAGAAGTCAGCCACTGAGCTAATTGGAAAAGGGTTCAATAAAATTAGGTTTTCTGGGCCAGCTGCATTTATACAAAAAACTTGTGGGATCATTACCAAGGCTTTGACTTGGGGAAGAGGGTCACTAAGGATTTAGAACTGTAAAGACCCTTGAAAATCGTCTAGTCAAGGGACAGCTGGGTGGTTCAGTGGATAGAACACCAGCCCTGGAGTCAGGAGGACCTGAGTTCAAATCCAGCCTCAAATACTTGACACTTAACTAGCTGTGTGACCCTGGTCACTTAATACCAATTGCTTAGCAAAAATGGAAAAAAAGAAGTTGTCTAATCCAACCCCAGAAGAAGAAGTCACCTAAAGAGGGGAAGTCATTTGCCCAAAGGAGCACACAGCTAGGAATTGCCAGAAACCACATCTGTTGCCAAATTCTGTTCTTTTGGCACTGTTGGACCTTGTGATACCTCAGACTGGCCCCCAGTTACATAAGACTAGGGTAACCCTGCGGTGCTTAGGGCAAGCAGACAGCCTGAGCTGTTGGGAGGAAGTCACACAGGTGGGCAATTCTTTCAGATCTCCCACCCAAGCCTTGTGTGCCTATGTGGCTTGGTCTTCCTCCAAGTTAATGTGGCTAGAGGTGATTGCAAGTTGAGAGAGAGAAACCCCTATTCCATTACAAAAAGAATTTGTTGTAATGGGCCTTTATTTATAATATATACCTAGATAGATCATCTATATCTTTGATTTCATGGATTGTTAGAAGAGTCTCCTCAGGGCTCGTAGGTTCATAGAGCTGAAAGGGATCTTAGACTCCCTTAGAGATCAAGTCCATCCATCCTCATTTTACAGATGAGGTTTAGTGACTAATCTGTGTCTGAAGCTGGATTTGAACCCAGATCTTCCCACCTTCAGCTCCACTATGCCACGCTACCTTCCTGAGTTCTCATCCTCTTAGTCTTCAGTCAGCCTAGCAGTGAACATCATTGTTTCTTTTCCTGAAGGAGTGCCCAAATTGCTGATCTACAACAGAAATTGCTGGATGCAGACAATGAAGATAGGGCAAAGCACTGCTGGGAAAATATCGCAACCATTCTGGAAGCAAAGTGTGCTCTCAAATACTTGATAGGCGAGGTGAGCTTCACTGGTTCCTGGGAGGTAAGGGCATGACCATGTGGATGCAGATGGGAGGTTGGCCTGGGAGTTTGCTTGTCGTGGTGCTAGATTTCAACATGAGACCCATGAATCAGATTAGCAGTCAGGGAAAGCCTGATAGAAGGATGCATGTACTCAAATTAACCTGACTTTTCAAAAACATGGCAGTAATTGGTCAGGGCAGTGACTCAGAGGACAATGTCAGATAGCAGATTTGGGCCTTTTGTGGGGGGACTGGAGGAAGAGATGCCCAAGGATGAGCTAGTCCACCCCTGGCTGCTAATCTAAGGAAAAGCTTCATCACCTGTTCTGTTCTGACTTGGGTCCTTGAAGGCCATTGAAGCTTCAGTTGGTTAATTGACTTGAGTGTCTGTATTGCTTCATTTAGGCATTTTCATGTGAGACAGATGAAGAATCTGAAACAATTGGGAGTATTACCACCACTGCTGTTTGTCTCCTCAAAGCAAACCCCTCTATATGCGATTTCATCCCATCCTTTCTCCCCAGCCATAATCCCCATTCTCTCTAATAATATTCAGTCTCTCCCAAAGGGTCCCTTCCCTGTTGCCTACAAACACCTAAGTCTCCCCCATCCTTCAGAAATACTAGATGTTATAATGCAAAAATGCTACAAAGCTGTTGACCTGTATTTCTCCTCACTTTCTCAGCTATCTATACTTCCTCTCCTGTCAATTCTAAATACTCTGTAATCTGGTTTCCAACTTCATCATTCTACTGAAACTACTCTTTTCAGTCATTTCTTAATTGCCAAATGTAAGGCTCTCTTGTCTCCTCATCCTTCTTGACTTCTCTGCAGCATTGACCACTGTTCACTGCCATCTCTCTCGCTTCTCCTCCTGCCGTTCGTGTGGCATGCGACTGTACTGCCAGTAGGGGTGGTTCTGGCCCCCAGGCTCTGTCCTAAACCTTCCCTTTTCATTCTATGCTGGCTTTCTTAGTGATCTCGTTCATTTCCAGGAGCTCTATAATCCAACCCTAGTCCTTCCCTGACCTGTAGTTCCAAGTCACCAGCTATCCGTTGGACATTTCAGGATGGATAGTCCCCGGCCTCTCCGGTTCCTCATAGTCTCCCACCCTCCCCCAACCCTCCCTTCTGCTGAGTTTCTCTGTTGCTGCTGATGGCAATGATGGTCCCCCCAGGTTAGCAAACTTGGGGGCATCCTTGCTCCCCTGGCTCGTTGACACAGCATAGCTAATTGGTTGCCAGATCTGCTGATGTTTCTCTCTATAACGTCGCTGATCCCTGCAGCTTGGGCCCTCTGTAGCTCTCACTGGCCCATTTAGTGTCCCTGCCTCAGACTTCTCTCCAAGCCAGCCTCCACCCAGATGCCTAAAATATAAATCCAACCCTTTCACGTCCCTACTCCGTAATCTCCTATTGCCTCCCATGGCCTCCAGGATCAAAGATTCTTTGTTTGACATTGCCAAGCTCTTCACAAATTAGCCCTTCCTGCATTCCCTATTCTCCTAAACCTACAGCCTCAAAGCCATAGGGTGGCCTCAAGGCCGAAGACTCCCCTGTCCTAAATTCTACCCTCTCCATGCACCCTACAGTGTGCCTTTAGTGGCTTCGTTGCTATTTCTTGCACAGGCTGCTCCAGCTTCTGACTTTGTGCTGGCTTTTCCCCACTCCTGGAGTTCTCTTTCTTCCAACCTCTGTGTCTTAGAGTCTCTGGCTTTCTTTAAGACTCAGCCCACTCACCACCTCCCCCAGGAGGTCTTTCTCAGTTCCTTCTGAGGTCACCTTGCCTCTTGTCTCTAGGTAGCTCTCCATGAAGTATGTACTTGGCTCTGACTGTCCCCTGTGCCTGGCTCGATCTTTTCTCTCTGACTCTTCACTTCCTTTAAGACTCCACTCAAGTGCCAGTTTCTGCAGGAGGCCTTTCCTTTTTCTCCCAGCATCTCTCGTGTTAAAATGTCAGCCCCTTGAGATCAAGATGCTTTTGCTTTTTCTTTGTATCACCAGCCATTAACCATAGTGCCTGGCAGTTAATTGGCTCATTTAGGATTGATTGGTTTGGGTTAATCAATTTAATCTCATGAAAGAATCCTAATTAATGCTATAAACATTGGCAATTCCCAGTAGAGGCCCTGAAATAAAAGTGAAGTAGGATTTATGATGTCCCTGAAGAAACATGTGTGGACCAGACCCACTTAATGCATCTTGGCCAACACATGCATGTTTTAACATGCGAGCAGAGGGAGCATAGAGTGAGATGGGGCATAACTGAGCACAGGGGTTTGCCTTGACACATATGTCAGAGTTGTGAGGTCCTGTGCCCTATTTCTCAGGGCTGTTGGCTGTAGCCCTGCTTGGGGACACAAAGCAAAACCACAGCTCCCTAGAGACTTCTTGGTCTTGGGATGTTTCCATCGATGACACCCTAGCCAAGTTAATAGACTTGGAAAAAAAGACTTCTGCGCCCATTGCTTGTTTGAGGAAAATGGTGATTGCCCAGCCTAGCACATAAAAAGGAGCAGTTCTCTGGATTCATTAATCTCCTTTTACCCCTTCTAGCTGGTCTCTTCTAAAGTACAGATCAGCAAACTTGAAAGCAACTTGAAGCAGAGCAAGGACAGTTGTTCTGACTTGCAAAAGATGCTCTTGGAGGAACAGAGTCACTCTGCAGAGAGGGAGAGCGAGATGCAAGAGGAGCAGATGAAGCTGGAACAGCAACATCAGGAAAAGGTGACATGGAACCCCAACTGTGTCTCCAACTCAAAAGAGCTCTCTGACCTGCTTCGACCTGGTCCAGGGTCATTAGTTTGCCTCTTGCCTGGAGCTAGTTCTCTGCAAAAGAACGATGCACTTACTCCTGATCCACTGTGAGACTGCCTAAATCAGCTATTGGGATCACCTAGAATTCCTCTTATTTAAGAGGGGCACAACCCAAATCCATGAATGTTGCACCATACTGTGTTTCTCTTTTTCTAGGTACTCTATCTTCTTAGCCAACTGCACCAAAACAAAGCGATGGAGACACAGCCAGAGGAAGCCATCAGTGAATGGGACCAGCAGATGCTTGACAGACTGAAGTTTCAGGTAATGAAGAAGGTGATGGTAACAGGGCTGGGGTGTACGACTGGTGTGTTCTTTACTGTGGAAGGGATAAAGGTCTCTCCGGAGTTTCTACTGCAGTAAAGCTTGGGGTTTCTATTGCTGCAAGTTTGTTTTGATGAAAGACCAGAAAACACCCAAACTAGCCCCTGATAAAGTCACACCTTCAAAACAGTAAAATGCTCCAGCCATTCCATCCCATTGACAGCAAAGGCATTTAGGATTACTTACTCTTCCCACCCTTGTCACTTGATTTTCTGCCTACCCACCTTTGTGCAGATGGCCGCCTCCCTTCTCATCTCTGCCTCCTCTGGACAGCCTTTCCTCCTCTCTCACTCTCCCTCCCTCCCTCCTTAAACAACAGGGCAGAGATCAGATCTCATTGTGTCTATGTATCCTCAATCCAGCAGTGGGATAAGAGCATTCCTAGACCCTGGAGCCAGAATAAGAGCTTCTTGTTGGTTCCATTGCCAGACAGGCAAAACCAAACAGCCTCGTAGCAGTGTGTCTTTATCCCTCTGATTTGTTTGGCAGGCTACATGTAGTGCCCCATGTAACCCTACCTGCCCTGGAAATAGGATAAAGAGCTGGAGAATAATAAATGCTTCTTGAATGAATGTCACTTTCTGCTTTTGTAGTTGACAGAAGGGAAGCAGAAATGATGAGTGCTTGGAACTTGAGTCCTTCTGTACTAGTGGCATCAGTGGTCTTTGACCTCATTGTACGTGACTTTTCCTCCTCGTGGTCACTGGGGATATTGTCATTTAGGATCTGCTCTTGAGTGTCATTCTTCTGCGTTGATTCATCCATCTTCCTAAATTCATGAATGCTGTAACCTTTTGGAATAACCAGACTATATAGAAGCAGTAATGCTGAACTGCCCCCGAGACCTGCCAGTCCCAGCAGCATCACCTGTTTAGCATTAACTTGCTACACTAGCACACAAAATATACTCAAAGTACAGCCATGTCTAGGAAGGAGAGTGGGGCTCTAATGACTCAGGAAGTGAGATCATTAATCAGTCACCCAGCAACCTAAACTGGCTCTTTACAAGGACTCAACATGTTTGCAAACTGCCTTGAGTCTGAATCTCTTCCAGAGGTTAGGCGCCCCACACTCTGAGTGCTTGACCTCTTTCCAATTCAGAATATCTCCTCCAACCTGAATGTGTTTTTTAGGTCTCCTTGATTCTCTCTCCCCACTGAGGGACAATGTAAGCCGTACTCACTTAGCATATAACATTCCCTTAGTTGAGGCTGGGAAACAAAGTTTTTCTAGGCTTCAGAAAACAAAGCTGAGTCTTCACAGGTTTCTCATTCATTCTGATAAGAGGAAGTCAAGGCTGGAACACAGGCAAGAACAGCAAAGGCGCCCTTAACAGGGCTGGGCAGTGGAAAGTTGTATGGCTGCCATTATTGGAGTCAAGGCTGCTGAGAGCCATGGGATAAGGCTAGCATTTCTGGCTCCCAGAGCCAGAATAAGAGCTTCTTGCTGGTTCCATTGCCTGGTGTGCAACACCAAGCAGCCTCACAGCAGTGTGTCTTGTTCGGTGGTCCACATGTAGTGCCCCATGTAATCCTACCTACCCTGGAAATAGGATGAAGAACTTGAAAAGATGCGAGAGGTGTGTGAGCAAAACCAGCAGCTTCTTCGAGAGAATGAGTCCATCAAGCAGGTAGGATCCCCAGTCACAAGTGAGCTCTGGGAAACCCTGGATGCTGCTGAAGCCGAAACCCTTGAAGAGTCCTCTTCAGTATGATTATAACTACGCTTTGTGCTGTTTTGAGTTTCTACATCATATATATTTCAAAATGGAGTGAACAAGAAATTTTGAGTTTTCCCTTGTCCAAATCTCATTCTTAGCTGGAACAGTGGGAGGCCTTTAACCTACTTTGCTGGGCCTTGTCATTGCTTTGCTATGATTTAAAAAGAGGAGGCCAAAGGTCACTTGATACTAATAATTTTTATTTTGGCTCAAAGGCTGCCCAACATTTCATACATGTTTTGTCTTCCTTTTCAAACAGAAACTGAACCTTCTCCAAGTCGTCAGTGGGCAGAAACTTCACGTTCCAAAGGTTGCCGTTCTGTCTCCAGATTCTTCCTTTGAGTATATCCCACCCAAGGTACGATGGCAGGTTAATGCCAGTGATCCCATCTCATATCCCTGGTTTGTGAGTTTGGGTGTGGTGGGTTCTAAACTTGCCAGGAGAGTCCCAGCACTCCTTTTACCAAACACCTAGCATAAGCTATGATACCCATATCCAAGCATCCCTGTTGCCCTGGACTGTCCAGAGAAATCTGAAGAAAGCTGACTGCTGCCATCGTCCCCAAGTTTTAGATGGGAGCCGTGCTTGCTGAGGAGTTCTCCACAGCCTCGAAGGGGAAAAGGAGGCCAAGCATTATTCGGCTGTCACTCCAGAGATACTTATTTCCTAAGGTCATCCCACCCTTCGGTACTCCCTCTGATTTCTCAGTCTCCCATTTTCATTCCATCTAGGATTCTGTGGGACCAAAGATTAAAGCAGAATTATCCTAGCTGATGAAGCCAAGTAAAATATACTTGAGGGACTTATGAAGACTTTGCCCTGAAAATGTGGCTGGTAACAGCTGCCAGAAAGGATGTGGCGCCTATTTATTTAGTGTAACCTTACACATCTAATAACTGTAACCTTTTCTCTTCTTAGCCAAGGCCTTCCCGTCCTACTAAAGATAAGGTCCTGATACCCACCATGGAAGTTGAGGATCTCAAGTGCAACACAGAGCCCTCTGAAAGTGAAGCTGATAATGATGAGGACGACGATGAGTGGAAGCCAAAAAAATTAGTCAGAGGTTCCAAGAAGAGCATGCAAGGGGTGAGCGCCACTTCCCCAGGACTCTGGCCGCAGGCCTTGATCTTGGCTTTCACAGCATATGAAGCATCTGAGCGGGGGCTGAGCCAAGCCAACCTTCCCTCTTAGAACCCTATTAAGAGACCTGAACTCTGCCCGAAGAGATATTAAGCCAGCTTTACAGAGCCTGGGACTGGTGAGAAGCCTGGCAAGAATTGACTGTTAAGTTGCCTGCCATTTGCAGTTCCAGGAACATCTAAGTAGATGTTCCACATGGTCACACTGAGGCAGGAACCTTCTCTTCTCCACCCAGTTCTTCCCCACTGATTCACCATCTTTGAGTGAAGGGGAAGACGTTGACTTGAGAAGAATGATCAGTCAGGAGTTTGTGTCGCAGGTTAAGATCATTCAGGAACGGTCTGATGACTTTGGTCAGCAGTAATCCATTTTTGCCTAATTACCATACTTCTGTGGTTTTCACTTGACAGTCTGAAGGCCATTTTGAGTTGCTACCACTCTTCCATTGGTATGCCAGTGGGGCTGCTCAGCCCTTCTTTTGTCCATTGGGTATAGTTCATTCTCATTCCTGCTGATCCTCATGAAACCAGTTGACTTTCTGGGAGACAGCTTCATTTCAACAGTTCTTGTACATCTCTCACAGTGCCAGAGAAAAGCCGGCAGTATATACACTGGGCTCTTGTAGTCTAGAATCTCTCTGTTAGTCACACTCCATTGAACATCACTTGGACTGGATATAGTGAGAACCCAGCTAACTATCCCTGTCTTCAAGGAGCTCAGTAGTTTCTAACACCCAAGTGTAGTCATGTGCTGAGAGAGACCAGGTGCGTTAGACTGGGAACATGTAGGGGAAGAGGTGAGTGTTGGAGCATTTCAGACAGGGCAGGGGAACTGTGTGGGAGATGGAAGGTCTTCAGAGCCTGAGTAGAGCACAGGAGCCAAGGACACATAAATGGTGAGAGTGAGGGAGACACCCAGGGAGATCAGGAATGGAGGACACTAGAGGCCAAGCTCTCTAGTAAAGAAGTGTCCAAAGTTGAGATTTTCTCCTTTCTGTGGCTTCCACATAGGGTGTTGGGGGGGGGGGGTGGTGGTAACTTATCCAAAGTCATCCCTAGAGCCCACTTTGTCATTTAACTATACTGTTTTTGTTATGATTGTTCAATTGTATCCTACTCTTCATGATGCCAGGGACTGTACCGGCCGTGGGGTTTTCTTGGCTAAGATACTGGAGTGGTTTGCCATTTCTTTCTCCACTGGATTAAAGCAAACAGAGGTTAAGTGAATTACCTAGGGTCACACAGCTAGGAAATATCAGAGACCAGATTTGAACTCTGACCTTTCTAACTCCAAGCTCAGCACTCTATCCTCTGAGCCAACTGGCTGCCTCATGTTAGCCATGTTGCCTGTGGCCAAAAGCTGCTAATGAACTGGCAGTGTAGGGTAGTAGAAAGCACACCAAGAGACGGGAGTTCTTTTGGCTGTGACACCTATCACCTCAGTGATATTGTGTATGGATCACATCACTCACAACCAGTCTTGTAGAGGGAGGATGGCTATTGTTGGCTTCAGTTTGTGGATCAAGAAAATGAAGCTGGGCAGCTCCAGTGATTGGCTGTAATCAGAGGTGATAAGTGTCAGGACTGAGTCTGCCCGCCCACCCTGTTGGGTCATTGCTTTGTTGTCAATAAAATGAGGGCGTTCCAATAGATGCCTTCCAGCTCTCATATTCTGTGAATCTAAGGAAGACTAGGTTAGAGCATGTACTTTATAATAGGCTTTGAATTATGGTACCTGGGGTGGTTTGGTCAGAGCTTTCTTCCAAGCAGCTGTTAAGCACTTTTGAAGATATTCTTACCCTTCCTTTATAGATGAGAACAAAGATACATAGAGCTAGACCTAAGCCCAACACACCAATCTCTCAGTTCTTAGCGTGATGTACTTTTGCTCTGCTTCTGACCCACTCACAGTACAGGGTAACTCTGAGGCCAGCGCAAGAAAGCCTGGCGCTAGGAGGATTGAGAGGAAGAAATTTGGGCTAAGATGTAGGAGTTCCCCCATTTTTTTCTACAGGGCTTGAAAGTGAATGGGGAAATGGCCCTTAAACTGAACCTCCAGCCACATGGATTGCGGAGCTTTTTTCCAAATTCTTGAGGATGAAGCACTGAGGTGGGATGGGATGTTAATACCCACAACCCTGCTCTTCTGCTTGGCCTCTGGTCTTCTAGTAGCTGGAACGGATCTTTCTACCTCTCCTTGTACTCCTCAGTCTTTTGTGGTCTGGCTTTTGACCTCTTCACGCAGCTAAAACTGTCCTCCCAAATCACCAAATCTGGCATATGTGTTCCCATCCTCATCCTCTCCAGGCCTCCTCCTGGGTACTTTCTTATCTCTCTCTTGACTGCTCCTCAGTAACTGTTTGCATCAGTGGGTGCTGCCTTAGCTTCTCCTCTTTTCTCTCTATTTTCTCTTGCTAATCTCATCAGCTCTCATGGATTTAACTAGTGGTTTCATGCAGATTTTATCTCCAGCCTCAGTACTCCTGAGTTTCAGTCCTGTGTCACCAGTAGCCTATTGGACATTTCAAACTAGTTGTCACCTAAATGTCTTCAATTCAACATATCAAAACTGAACTCAGAATCATTCCCCCAGAACCTCTGATTCTTCCACTTTCCTAGTTTTGTTCTTCCAGTCCCTGTGACTCATAATCTTACCATAATATCCCATATCCACATTGCCAAGTCCGTTGCCAAATCTTGCCCTTTCTCCCTTCCTAATAGATCTCACCTTCAACCCCTTCACTCACACAGCCCCTCATCACTTATCTAGATGATTGTAGAGGCCTCTCAATTGGGCTCCTTGCCTCTAATCTCTCCCAGTTCAGTCCATTCTACGTTCTGTTGCCAAAGTAAATTTCCTTAAGCACAGAGCCGAGTGGGCAGCTTCTACTCTCAACTCCTACTGAAACCAGTTCCAGAGGCTTCCTTTTGCCTCCAGAATAAAATCTAGACTGCTGTTTGGTTTTTAAAACCTTATACAACCTGGTTCCAATTGACCTTTCCATCCTCACTAGATAGTACTCTCTCCCACACTGCACTGCAGCCCAACTGGCCTTCTCTTTACTCCTCACACATAATACTGCCACCTCCATGTCTTTGCACTGACTGTTCCCCATGGATGGAATTTGATCCTTCCTTCTCTCCTCTGCCTTGTAGAGTTCCTTTCTTCCTTTAAGGTGCAGCTCAGGCACCATATTGTACAGGAGGCCTTTCCTGCTCCCTCCCAAACTACCTTGTCTTTATTCACTAAATATTGATGCCGTGTATATTTTAATATGTACATGTCTCCCCTATTAAAATGTAAGTTCATTTCAAGGAGGGCCCCTCTGGTGAGAGGGTTCCTTATCCACTTTGTTGTCCACTTAGGGCTCCGAGAAGCTAGAGCACACATAGCAGCCATGCCCCAGTAAAACTGGTGGGCTAAACCAGACCTCAAACTCATCAGTGAGTTAGGGGGATGGCTACCTCAACATTTCCCTGGTGGAAAGGGAAGATGAGAAGGCAGCTGAAGCAGATGCTGTGGAGCACTTAGAGCTTTGTCTGTCATATATTAAAGAAGACATCCCGGGCCATCTCCAGTGGTCTAGACTTTTGTGTTGCCACTGGACTTCGATGATTCGAGAAGGGAGTGTGGTGTCTTTGGGCAACTCTGCCTCACGTCAACCGAATTCATCCTCTGTGATGTCATTGGCCCTCTTTGAAAACAAAGGACGAGCAGCATCCCTGGTGCCCAGCAGAGTGCCTGGCACATACTGGCTGCTTGCCTTTTCCAGCCTAGCACTAGGTATCCTCGGACTTTCCAGCTGGTCCACAGTTGTATCATTGTTTTTGAGGCAGGACAGGCAGGGGTACCCTGGGGATTTGGAACCCAGGAGCCAGTTCTGACCTCCTCTGATCTTGCTTCTCTTCCTGTTTCCCAGTGTTCCTGCAAGGGCTGGTGTGGAAACAAACAGTGTGGGTGCAGGAAGCTGAAGGTAGGCTGTGGAGAAGACTGTAGCTGTGACCCTGCAAAGTGCAGGAACCAGGAACAGCAAGTGGTGAGTGATGTCTTTGCCCTTTGCCCCTACCCAAACCTGCTGCTTACCTTTCCCTGGGAAAGACACATCCTGGGAGCATTCTGAACATTCTTTTTCAGAAATATTTCTTTGTATTGATCTCTTTGTTTTCTCCCATTACCCTCATTTCCAAATCTATCACTTTCTCCTTCTCTCCCTTTGAGCCCTTGTAACCAAGAGTATAAAAGGAAGGAAAAACGGTCAGTTCAGGTCACCTAAACTACCACCAGGTCAACTGTGGAGCAGTGCTGAGCCCTCTTAAATGACCTCTCTTTTCCTTCTCTCCCCTCACCCCTACTTGGGGTCATTTATTCCAGTCTTCCTCCCTCCGTGTTAGCCTCCTCCAGGTAGGTTTTCCCAGATATTCAGCCAATCAGGTTGCCTAAATGAGGAGCTTTGTGCAGCCCAACTCCCATACTGGGAGTGCCCACATGCTGATACAGATCATCCAAGTATTCGCCTTTTGCTGGGTACTAGAAAGATTCCAGGTTTTGATAAGTGAAGTTCCTGCCCTGATGGAATTTCATTTCTAATTCCTCTCATTTACATAGGACTTGAAGGTTTCCAAAATACTTTCTTCCCCATAACCCAAGAGGTAGATCCCTATATATCCCCATCTTACTTAGAGGTTAAGTGACTTGTCAGTGGTCACAAAGCTAGAAAGCGTAGGCCTTAGATCCTAGACTTAGAGGCTATCTTCAGTAACTGCCTTTAGCCCAGGCAGATGACGGCTTGCTGGCATTTCTGTGAGTCTAGCTGTAGGGAACAGAGGTGTCCTTGCCAGCATCTCCAAACTCTGGCCCTGATGTGGTTCTAGACTCAATACTGACATTCATCGAGGTTGGGGGGGAAGCGGGAGAGGGGGAACCAAAGCTTCAAAGAGAAGCCACCCTCTGCTGACTTTCCCAGGCCACCACAGTGCTCCAGACTGTCCACACCTGACCAGTTGCAGACTCACCTTGGAAGCACTGGAGTCTTTGTCCAAGTCACCTCTTCTGGTGCTTTCACTGGGATCCTTAATAGGAATGAGGAAGTCCTAAGTAGGTTTCTGAGATGAAAACTGAGGTTTCCATCTAAACAATGGCTCTGTTGGACACATTCTCAAACCCCTTTCCTCTTTGGCAGGAAAATTATAGATTGGCTAACACTGGTCCCTCTTAAAGGCTAATCCCTTTCCACCTTGCTCTGAATGATGCACACAAACACACTGGTTCTAGTTGATTGGGGATGAGCAGGCTACATCTCCCTGTGACATTCTGCCTGTCCACTTCCCAGAATACCTCCAGCAGTACAGACGATGTACAGGACTCTGAAGGCTCCTTCAAGCTTGAGGATCCCACCGAGGTGACCCCAGGACTGAGCTTCTTCAAGCCTGTCTGTGCCACTCCTAATAGCAAGGTAGGAGCTGCCGTGAAAAATTCAGGCTGGGCCAGGCTTAGGGCCATGGCCCTGTCAGAGTTGTCGTTTGAGGTCACAATGAAGTCTCTTTGAGTGGCTAGCCTAGACTCTTGCTCATACTAGGAACTAGTTCATCCTCATCTCTGTCCTCCTAGATCTTTGAAGAGAAGTGCAATGATGCAGGCCAGGTGCTGTCGGTCACCAAGTTAAAGAAGCTGACTCCCTCCCCTGCTGGTATCGAGACTGAGCCAGCCACTCCCTCCCAGGAGAGCAAGGCCCCAGGGGAGAAGAAAAAGAAGCGAGTCCTGAGCAGCACCACTAGCTTCTTCTCTGGCTGTACCCCCATCAATGAGGAGGAGGAGGCAGCCCTTTAGATGAGAGGCACCTGCTGCCCCAGCCCAGCCTGGGAGGAATCTTGACGCTGCTTCAGAGGTTGCTGAGGGAGGGGCTTTTATTGACTATTTTGGATTTGTGGTTATTTGTTGTGTAATAAAGAAGTTGTTCCCTTCTTCTCCACTTCCCCCCATTATCTTCCTTCTCTCTAGTTGCTACCTGTGCTGTGAGCAGGCTACCTGGGACTGTTGAGTCTCGAGCCATTCTCATAACCCTATAAAGTCCCTCATGTGTGTTACTCTGTCAATGGAGAAGGAAGTTTCCCCTTTCCAGGATTAATGTTGGAAGTCAGTGAGGTGTCTGCTGTCATCCCAAGAAGGCTGCTGGGATGAGGCTGTTGGTAGTGTTGACCTAGTAGTAAGTCTGGCTTAGGTTAGGGGCATGGGCCCAGGTTCTACCTTGAGACAAGGACACATTCTGCCCTGCTGTTTTAGTAGGAATGGAGATCCTTGGTCTTCCTGCTCTTGAGGCAAATGTTAATGACACTTTAAGTTAATATTGTGTGAATAAATAAACTTTGCAGTCTTGTGTGACTTTTGTCTGTCAGGGAAGTGGCCCTCGGCTTGTTTGCCTGTGTACCTACAGTGTGCATGATTTCGTTCTCTCTTCATGACCTAAATGCCTGCTTGGGGTTTGAGGGTAGGGAAGGGCAGACTAGGGTGCAGTGAAAGGAACTGTCGGTGTGATGTGGCTGCCAAAAAGGCTACGACAATCTTGGACTGAATTCAGAAAGGCACAACTTCCTGGAATAAGAAGGTGCCAGTCCCCCAATCCTCTGCCCTCCTCAGGCTGTGCTGAAGGATCAGTGGTAAGTGCCACATCTTAAAAAGAAGACAACTGGGATATAGAGGGAGGGGGAGATTGGGAGGGCTGCTTGCCCAGGATCACAACCAGTATGTGGCAGAAATGGGACCTGAGCTCTGGGCTTCATGCCTCCAGGGACACTTCTCCATCCTCCACTCTACAAGTCTGGACTCCGTGACAAAAATCTGCTGGTGGGGAAGGAAGGATGATGTCATGGCAAGAGTCCCCACCAAAGTCAATCAAGCATTTATTAAGCACCTACCTTATACCAGGTCCTGTGTGCTAAGCCCTGGGGGTAAAAAGATAGGTCAGAATACAGTCCCTGCCCTCAGGGAGCCTATGCAAAAAGGTATACGTACAAGATCCATGGAGTGTAATCTCAGAGGGAAAGGACTGAGAATAAGGAGGAGCCAGAAACCATAAGGACTGACTAAGTGGAGTGAGTAGAAGGCCAGTGAGGTGTCAAGCCTGGGTGACTTGGAGGGGCCTGACAATAATAAGGAAGTTAGAAAGAAGGGAAAAGATAATGATTTCTAGCTTGGGATATATTGAGTTTTTGAGAGGATAGCCAAAAGGCAACTGGTGATAGAAGATGAGCTCAGGAGAGAGGTTAGGGCCTGGAATCAGTCTGCGTGGAGATGATGGGTAAGTCCGTGGCAGCTGATGAGACTACAGGAGATAAGGTAGGGCAAAAAGAGCAAAAGACCTGAGATAGAACCTTGGGTGTGTCCCCAGGTTGGGGTCCCCAACAAGGAGTATTCAAGATCTGAAGATCAGGCAGAGGAGACAAGAAGCGGTCCAGCAGGAGGGATGAAAGCGGGAGGAGAACGTGTCCAGGAGGCGAGGAGAGGCAGTCATGTCAGAGACTGCAGAGAATTCAAGGATGAGGACCGAGAAGAAGCCATTTGATTTGGCCCTTGGTAACTTGGGAGAAAGCTAGGCTGTAAGAGGGGTAGGGGAGGTGCACCGATGGCGCACTGCTTTCTCAAGTTCAGCAATGACTGGAAGCTAGCACACATGCTTAGCCTAAGGGTGAGGTTTTTAGGGAATGGGGAAGACATGGGAGAGTGTGTGTAGAGGCAGCAAGGAAGCAGCCAGTCTGTAGAGAAAATTCTAGATAAAGGAGAGAGTGGGGATAATGGAGGAGCTAATCTGTGGGAGAAGACAAGCCGGAGGGGAGCCAGAATGAAGGCCTAGCAGCTGCTCCTTATGTGACTTTGTGTGACTCAGTTGCCTTATCTGTAAAACAAGAAGTTGGCTCATGTCCCTCCTTTCCTTCCAACCCTAAATCCATGATCTCAGCTCTTCATTTAGGGGACCCTGATAATTCCTTGCCATAGCCAGCAGCATGGGAAAGAAAGAGGTGCTCCGGAGGTAGAGGTACCTGCAGTCCTGGTCAGACCTAGCTTAGAAATGGATGTTGGGGGGGGGGGGGAACGACCCGTGCTTGCCTTCCCAAAGTGACCCACCCCTCCTCCAAACTGATATGCAGGAGCGGAAAAGCTTTGTTGCTGCGTTTGTCCTTCATTTTCCAGGAAGCCCATGACATCAGACAAATGAGGACGTTACTTGCAGTTGACTTTGATTTGAGGGAGGGAGGACTGTGCAAGGTCTCACTGTCTCCTCCAGAGCCATCTGGGGCCAGTGGCCTGATAGTCATCAGGACGACTAGAGATGGCCCAGGATGCACTGGGAAACCCTGACCCTTTTAGGCTAAGGCCTTTTCAGGTACTCCTTAGAGTGAGGTAGCCCCATTCAGTAAATAGGCCTCTTTAAGAGGCCTCTCCAAGTGAGTCAATGGATGGCCCCTTTAATTAGAAAAAGAAAAGAATCTAGTTGGGAAGGGAAGAACCTCAGGGTGGCTGTTCCATAAAGAAATGGTTACCATTGACGTTCACTGTGAGCTAGGAAGGAAGGAAGGGAGGGAGTGGGGAAGGGGGGAAAGAAGAAGGAAAGAAAGGAGGGAGGGAGGGAGGGAGGAAGATCTAGCCAATAAACCCCAAGTTAACTGGGCTGCTTCTGGACATCAAAATTTACCTTCCTTTGGAGAGGAGAAGGAGAGGGAGAGGACAAGCTGAGCTCCTTCACTGAATGGGCATTGCCTCCCTCTTAAGTGTGTACCTGAAAAGGCCTTAGCCTAAAAGGACCAGGGTCCCATGGCATACTGGGCCATCTCCAGCTGGCCTGATTGATGAGTATTAGGCCACTGGACCCAGATGGCTCAGGAGGAGAAAAGGAGGCTGATGACCTGTCACCATATCCCTGATCTCTTGGTCCTCTTTGAAAATGAAGGACAAAAACATAACCTGGGGTAAAAGCAAAGCTAAGAGGACTGACTTGGGCTCCCAGCAACAGCTTCCCAAGCCTGATAGTAGAGGCACTTGCCCCTTCTCAAGGGCTTTTTCCCACCCCCTATTCTTTGAAAGAAGGCACTCTGTTCTAACCCAAGCTAGGGGTACTTGGCTAGACTCAAAGATTTGTGTGTGATTTGGATTTAAGTGAGGCAGAGTTGCTCAAAGTCATCAGCCTCATTCTATCTTCCATAGTATTGGAAGTCCAGTGGCAGGATACAAGTCAGAACAACTGACAATGGCCCAGGATGTACCGGATGACCTTGGGGGTCTTTGTTGTCTGAAGCTCTAAGCACTCCACAGCACCTGCTTCAGCTGGTTGAAACAAATTGCTCTCATCTACTCGTTCTGCCAGGGAAGTCTTCACATGCTTGGGGTAGATATTCCCCTATCTCACTGATGAGTTGGAGCTCTGCCAGTTACCCTCAACCTGGTTTAGCCCATCTGCCAAGACAGGGGTGTGACCAATGAGTATGCTACAGCTTCTTAAATCCACAGGTGAAAGTGGAGTGACAGGTGGACACCAGAGGTTGAGGAGCAATCCTGAAAATAGTTTGGCAAGCCCTCATATCAGAGGTGCTAAACCTCTCTGAACACCCCAATATACTACAATATCCAGTAGATGTACTACAACAGAGGTGTCAAGCCGGCAGCCTGAGGGCCACTTGTGACTTTCAAAACTCGCAAATGCACCAGAACCAGATTAAAATGTAATTTTAAAATGTTTAACAAAATAAATAAAAATAATATGAATTTGTGGTCTTTAAGGATCCCTTTCTATTTGAGGTTGACACTACCATTTTGGAATTAGGTCACCAAGCTAAGGGGGTGATGGACAGACAGACTGGCCAACTCCAGCGAGGCCTAGGAGACAGGGCTAGCCCCTGCCGGCAAGCAGTTAGACGCTCTGCATTTTAATGTGGAAGGAAAGAGGGGAGCCTCCAGAGCTGGCAGCCTGGGCCTCTTGGGGACACAATAGGAGCGGGAAGGAGGGTTGGGCCCCTGGCACTAGGCAGGGTTTCTTCTCTCCACTCCAAGTGCCACTGGGATAGATAGAGACTGTGAGCCTTCTTGTCCTGAGAGAAGCTATGCTTTCTTCCCAGAGCTTTGGTCTCAAGTCGGAGTAGTGTCCAAGTCCTCCAATGCCTTGGAGGAGTCCTATTCACCTGCCCACTGGGCCCTTTCAGAAAGTCTGCCAGGAATCCTTGCTCCTTTACCAGCTTTCCAAGCCTCCTGGAACTGGCTCATTCTTCTGTGGAAGGAGGGGATACAAGCTTCATAACCAACTATTCCCTAGCAGGTTGGGGATAAGGAGTGATCCCTGGAAATCTAAGCCTGAACCCACTAATGGAAAGGGCCCTGGGCACAGAGCTGAACAGCCATTTCTGTGTTGGCATGCCCTTGGCGGCAGAGATCCTGGAGGAGGGCTCCCCTCATCTTTTCCAAGGGAGATTCCAGGCTGCCAAGCCCCTCAACCCCCTGGTCTTCTTCACTACTCCACCCCACCCCCACCCCCCCCTTGCCCCGCTTCCTACCCTGGGCCCCTCCTTTCACTGCCAAGTCACAAAAGCTATGGTCACCTCCCCCAGCTTCCCAGCAGCCCCCCTCCTCAGCAAGCCCTGGTCTCCTGGAGCCAGGACAAAGCCCTGGGTCTGGGCAGGAGGGAGAAGGGGGAGGCCCCGCACAAAAGAATTCCTCAGCCAGCTCTGGGCCCCACTGACTGTCCTCGCCCCCTGCCCCCTGCCCCCTCCTTGGCGCTGCTGCTTATTTCATTCTCCCTGCTGCCTCCATCCTCTCGACCGCCTGATCTTGCTCCTTTCCCTGGGGCTCAGGGCATGCAGACTCAGTGCCCATTGCCCCCAGCCCATGGCCTGCCCGGCAGCCTGTAGGCGTCAATAGCTTTGCTACCTGTGACTTAGGGGAACTGAGGGAGGAGAAGGCGGAGGAGGAAGAGACAGAGAGGCGGAGAGGAGGAAAGGAGGAGAGCCGAGAGGAGGAGGGTGGCAGACCCACCCTGATTGAAAAGCCAGGAACGTGGGAGCGCCCGTATGAGTGTGTGCCTGTGCGCTCCGTGTGTGCGTGCGCGCGCGTGGGTCCTCCGTGTGTGTGTGTGTGTACTCCGTGTGTGTGTGTACTCCGTGTGTGTGTGTACTCCGTGTGTGTGTGCTCCGTGCGTACGCGCGCTCCCCCAGAAAAGCAGCACCCGTGAGCCGGCAGCTGTGCCAAGACCAGGTGTGACGCTGGTGGCCGGGGCTGGGGGTGGCTGGGTCTCCGGACAGTGGGGGATGAGGAAGGGAGATGCCTGGAGGCCCCGGGGTGGCGGAAAGGGGGGACACGATGACGGGGGGGGGATAAGGGGGACTGGGGCCACGAGGGTGGGGAGCTAACAGGGTTAAGGCCAATGGCAGGGCCCCGACCCCAAGCCTACTTGACTCGGAGAGAACAGTGAGCGCCCCTCAGCTCCCACAGCCACCCCCACCCCCAAACACACCCTGCCCGGTGTTCCGTGCACTTCGACTCACCAACCAAAGTCTGCTGAAAGGGGGAGGAGCAGGGAAGGCCTCAGGACCCACCAGGTGTGACTCAGAACCAGGATCCCCCTCGAAGCCATCCCTGGAGGGGCGGAGGCTAGGGAAGGGTTTAGAGGCCACTGGGCAGGGCTGGGCTGTGTAATCTTGGCTCTAGGCTAGGTGGAACCCTGGACTCCAAGGCTTCTGGAGAGGGGCCGGCCCCTGTGGAACCTGGCTCAGCCCTGGCCAAGCTTGCCTCAACTTGCTTCAGTGTCAGGACTAATCCCAGACCCAGCTGTCCATCCCTAGGACGATAGAGGAGGAGGGGAGGATACTTGGGTTCCCTACCTGGACCCCGTGTCAGTCTCTTTGACAGAAGCTACCTGGGCATTCCCCTGCTCAGCCCCCTGACTCAGGTCCAGCCACTCTTGCCCCATCTTGCTAAGCATTGGGCACACATGTGGTAGCCACCCCCAGCGCCAAGGTCCCAAGTGTCCCCTGGGGATGGTCAGATCCTGAGACCCGGAGGCAGGCCACACCCCTGAGAGATTATGTCCCCTCCCCCAGGACCTATTCAGGCCTTGGAAATGGCAGGATCCCCTAGCTGCCGCTCAGTCTGGTCCAGCTGCCTTCTCAACCTGTATAGCTGTCACTGGAGGAAACATTCCAAGGAGATGCCAAGCAGCCAGGTGTCCTAGAGTGGGGTGTGGCGGGAAGCAGCAGAAAATCACTTGGGGGCAGGGCAGGGCAGGGCTGCTCCCACCAAAGGCCTCACCCCGGCTGCCTCCCTAGGTGCTAAGTCATCTTTAGGCCTGGCCCTAGGTCGTGACTGAGTGCCACTCTCCACCCCTTTCCAGTGTGACTATCTCTGGTTTGGCCTCCTGGTCATCACCTTCCTCCTCTCGCTGGGCTGGTTGTACATTGGACTTGTTCTGCTCAATGATCTACACAATTTCAATGAGTATGTCACAGACCTGAGCCCTGCTCCCCAAACTTTGGTTGTGAGCACATGCGCACACACAAAAGCCCACACGCACTCACACACTCCCAAATGAACTCACAGTTCCAGTTTCCTCTTGCATCCCCACCCTCTTTTCCCTCACCCCATCCCAACTCTTTAAGAAGCCAACTACCCTAGGGACCCCAACCCCTTTACATTCCCCTTGAGTGTGTCCCCTCCCCCCTTATCTCCCATGGGACCCAAGGTCATGCCCTGTCCCTTCCCCTCTTAGGTTCTTATTTCGACACTGGGGACACTGGCTGGACTGGACCCTGGTCCTGCTCCCCGTTGGCTCTGTGCTGGTTACATACTCCACCCTGCTGTTGGTAGGTTTGGGCTCGGCTAGGCCTGGCCATGCCCCTGGTCTCCCCCTTTCTTCTTTCAGAGATCACTGGGCTCATAGTGAGACTTAGAGCACCTCGCCCAAACCCCCTCATTTTACAGAGGAGGAAACTTGAATCCCAATGAGGAGAAGGGGCTTGGCCAAGGTCACCCTGGGCTCCATGAAAGTCTAGCTCTCCTATCTTCCCCTAGCTCTTGGCCCTATTCCTTCATCTATCTGGGCAGCCACTGCACCTCCACTGGCTTCACAAGGTAAGTAAATGGGTACAGGCTGAGGGTGCCAGAGATGGTAAAGGTAGGGGCATGTTTCCCAGCTAAGAAGGATGGAAAAAGCAGGATGGAAAGCAGGCTGCTTGTATCATCAGGGGCTGCTATCACTGACTGTACTGCTTGTGGTGGCTGCTCTCCTGGGGCTGGAAATCCAGTGGCGTGAGGAATGGAGAAGCCTTCGTCTGTCATTACAGGTGAGCATGAGTCGGCATGGGGCCAGTCAGTCCTCCACCTTGGGAGATTCCCAGAAGGGCCTGCAGAGGAGATGAGGGACCCCTGGGAGATTGAGAGTCGTGCCACCACTCACTCACTGCCTCCCATCTGCAGGCCACAGCCCCGTTTCTGCACATCGGAGCAGTGCTTGCGCTCACCCTCCTGGCCTGGCCAGTAGCTGCCACTTTCTACAGGTGTCGGAGAAGAGGTATCAGCCCCAGCCTTGAGCTCTTGCCCCCTACCCACCACCTGCCGTATCTCATCTCTCCTTGTCCTCTCCCCAAAGGTACCAAGGGGCCATTACTGCTCCTGTTTATTGCTGCAGCCCTGACCATTTACCTGGCACCTCTGGGGATCTCATCACCGTGCCTGATGGAGTACAGTCAGCTCCCCCCCAAGCCTGGGCTGGTGGGGCACCGGGGGGCTCCCATGGTGAGTGTAATCCTGCATGCATCCCCCTCCTCCCTCCCCACATACATACAAACACAAATATGCCAACCGTTCTACCCAGCTGGCCCCTGAGAACACGCTGATGTCCCTCCGGAAAACTGCCGAGTGTGGCGCTTCTGTGTTTGAGACGGATGTGATGGTCAGGTGAGGGAAGTCGTGGGGGGGAAGGGGACCTCAAGATGATGGGGTGGAAGGGAGGAGACCGGCCCTCCCCCAACACATGCTGTGCTCCCAGCTCCGACGGAGTGCCTTTCCTCATGCATGACGAACATCTGGATAGGACAACCGATGTGGCTTCTGTGTTCCCCACCCGAGCTGCAGGACTCAGCAGTGACTTCTCTTGGGCTGAATTGCAGAAGTTAAATGCAGGGACCTGGTTCCTGGAGGTAAGAAGGTGACCTCTGGGGGAGGCCCTGACAGACCTTGAGCAGCAGGGGACCCAGGAGGCCCAGTCTCAATGAGCTAAGAACTTAGAGCAAGTCATTTTCCTCCTGGGGCCTCAGTTGGCTCTCTGAAATTCAGTGACTGAACTATGTGCCCCTACCCCACTGTAGAGGCAGCCATTCTGGGGAGCCAGCAAGCTGTCGGGCACTGAACAGCAGGAGGCCAAGAACCAGACCATACCGTCACTAAAAGATCTTCTGGAGGCAGCTGCTAACCTCAATCTATCGGTCATGTTTGACCTGCGCCGCCCCCCACCAAACCACACATACCACCACACCTTTGTCAACTGCACCCTCGATGCTGTGCTGAGTGCCAGGGTGCCCCAGGCAATGGTGATCTATCTGGGATGCCATCCCTATGACCTCATGCCCTACAGCCACATGTCCCAGCCATGGGATTACCTGGGGGAATCCCTGCCCTCTACCTCAGGGGCTCTGATCCTGGTGCCACTCCCACATTCTCTGCCCCCTGCTCTAGGGTGCCATAATGATATCCTGAAACCTTCCCCAAACTCCAGGTACTCTGGCTGCCAGATGAAGAGCGGGCTGAGGTACAACTCCGGGCACCTGAGCTTCGTCAGGTGTATGGCTATCGAAAAGAGAACAGGACTGAGCGGCCCCAGCTCCTCAACCTGCCTTACCAAGACCTCCCTCTGACAGATATCAAGTGAGCCTAGAGGGAAAGAAGGAGCTTTAAGTGGATGGGAGAAGGAGCCATGTAGGGGGAGATGCCTGCAAAACTTCTGTTCTGGGGCCTAGCATCTAGGACGGAGGAAGAGGATGGTTGGCCATATTTCTGCCATCCCTGTTCATTAACAGATATTTCCAGAGTGACAGATCTTTGTTAGACCCTGTCAAAGGGACAAATGGCCCCTTCCCATACCTTCATGTGGTCCAGGGGTGGGGAACCTGTGGCCTTGAGGCCATGTGGCCCTCTAGGCCTTTTGACTGAATATAAGTTTTACAGAACAAATCCTTTTATTAAGAGGCTGCCTCATGTTACAGAGAAGGCAACAGAGCCAGGTGGGGGAAGTGACTTACCCAAGTTCACAGAGGCAGGATTTGAACCCAGCTCCCCTGCTGTTTGCACTGTGCTGCACTATCGCATAAGAGGAGCTGGAGAGAGATGTGCACAGGGATGACAAGATAAATGATGATCTGAGTTAGGCTGTCCCTGCCTCTGGAGCTGGGCAGTTTTTTCCCCCATACAGGAGTGCTTTGCCACTTCCTTCTCCAGATTATTTTATAAATGAGACAAACAAAAGAGATCAAGGCCACCATTTTACTTTTATGTGACGCTGTTCTCTCATATTCCATCGCTCCCTCTCCGTGGCTTTCCTTCCCCACTGTCTAACAGCACACTCAGCTCTCATACATCCAACAAACAAATTCACTTGCCCTGCCATCCCCTCAAGCTCTCCTCCAATATCTCTCTCCCCTTTCACAGTTGCCCCCTGGGACAGAGTGGTCTATGCTCTTTGCACTTCCTCCACTTCCTTATTAGCACTCAGACTCCAATGGCCGGGTGGCTGTGCTCTCCTCCCAGACCTGCTGTCTGGCACCTCTCTTTCAGTTCTCTCGTCTTTGGACTACTTCTCAGTGGTCTTTGTTGGGTGATGGATTCCTTCCTTCCCCCTCAATGTGGATGGTGCCAGGTTTGCCAATCTCATCCTTTCCCGTGGGTTTAACTGTTTCTTGTCCCAATGCAGATGACTCCCGAATTTCTTGATCCATAGCTAATCTCTCTCCTGACTTCCAGTCCTGAATACACAGTTTCCTGCTGACCATTCCCGGCTTTGTGTCCTCACATTGAACTGAAGGTCTTTCCTGGGGCTTCCCCGTTTCTAGTTGATCAGGCTCGAAACCTGGAATTCTTTCATCTCGATTATTCCCAACCTCCCAGTTATTTGCCACATCATCTCAATTCTTCCTTCCCAACATTCCTTCTATTTGGCAGCTTCTTCTGACACCCTCCCCATGCTGCTACTTGCCTCATTCAGCCTCTGGACTAGGATGAGATGCTCTGACTTTCAGTCTCATGTCTGTCTAATACATCTTTCCAAAGCTGGCCAATCTTGCTAAGGTGACTTCCCATTGCCTTTAGGATGCATTGGTAGATGGCAGGGTGCCTTGATAGGTGGCCTGGTGTGTTGGTATGTGACTGGGTGCATTGCAAACTGTTCAGCCTGGCCATGAAAGCCCTCCCTATCCTGTGCAGTCACAATTCATGTTGCTCTCTTAATAAAACGCTAGCTTCTGCCTCCACACTTTTGCACAGATCATGCTCTATGCCTGGAATGCCCTCACTCACCAGCTCTGCCTCTCAGAATCCTTGGCTTCCTTCAAGGCTTATCATCTGTGCCACATCTTCCAGTCAGCCCATCCTGCTTCTCTTTAGTTGTCCGTTCTCTGTCCTTGAAATCACCCTGGACTGACTTATCAGTGTCCAGGCTTATCCCCATCCCAGCCTTCTCTGGACTTTACAATGCCATGCCCATAATAGGCACTGGTCTAAAAGGCTTTTTGTAAGGGATCTAGGAGACTTGAAAGGTAGGTATGTGACCAGATTGTTGATGGAGGCAGATGGAGAATCATTAAAAACTTTGGAGAAAAGGAATGAGATGTAGCAAGATTCGTGACATCTTGGATTGAAGAGTCAGAGACCAGAGGCTAGAGTCTGAGTAGCAGAACACTGCAGTGCTTCAGTGAGAGGTCATGGGGTTCCAGACTAAGGTGGGAGCGAAAAGGAGAAGACAGAAGACATATTGTGGGGTAAAACTGGCTGGGAACTGGTGACAAATTTAATGCTGAGAGGGGCTTGAGGGATGACTGGTAGTGCTGGGAAGCCACAGGAGGATTCAGGTGGAGGGAGTGGGCTTGGAGGGACAGCTCCTGAGTTCTGCTGTGAAGATGTTGGGTCTGAGGAGAGGTTGGGAGTCACTTGTGCAGGGAGAAGGGATGAGCCTAGGGGCACCATGGAGTCTGTGGCCCATGACCCATTCCTGTGGGAATTTTTTCTTTCTCTATCACCCACAGGCTCCTGCAGCATGACAACATTTCTGTGAACCTGTTTGTGGTGAACAAGCCTTGGCTCTTCTCCCTTCTCTGGTGTGCTGGGGCTGCCTCAGTCACCACCAATGCCTGCCAGCTGCTGCAGCAGCTGCCCCATCCTGTCTGGCTCATCGTAAGGACTGTTGGTTTCCTTCCCTCTCTACCTGCCCCCTCCTCTACCATCTGGACCTTCCCTTAACCCTTAACTCTTACTCTCCCACCCCTGCCCCCTCACATAAAGTAAAGTATCTGTGAAATGTCTCTACAGCGCCCCCAGACCTACCTAATGATCTGGATTGTGGCAGACTGTGTGTCTGCCCTGCTACTCCTCTGGATCTTCCTTCTCCAGGGGTAAGTGCCTTCTCTGCATCCCCTCCCCTCCCCACGGTGTCATGGCACTAGGTGCTACCAGGGCTTGGAGTCCAATAGGTCCTCGGCCACATTATTGGGTGGCCCCCAAACTGGGAGTGTTTGAGGGAAAGGGGAGCTCAAGCTACCTGAACTGATGGTGTGCTCCTTCCCTCCCTAAAGGAAATGTGCCAGGGAGCGAGAGAAACCTGGTAAGAGCTACAGTGCTCCTCAATTGTCGGGCCTTTGTTCCTTGGCCTCCCTGTTGCCCCTGCCGCCACCACTCCCTCCCACATCCACTCTCATGCCTGGTGTGTTCCTCCAGTCTCAGAGAATGCTGTGCTGCTGACCAAGATCAACATCTGGAATGAGCGAGATGCCCCTTCTGGAGCCTCCACTGGCCTCTGACTCCAAGATGCTGCCGCTTCTAGGGGGCCACTCCTGGAGAACTGGAACGTTCCAAGGCTAGTCTGCATCCCGCGCGCTCTCGGGATGGTGAGGACAACGCACTTTCTGGCTCTTTCTGTTAGTCAATGAATCGAATCCTCCAATCCCCCACTTCGGCTCTGCTCGTTTGCCTTCAGGGATAGAGGGGGTGGGGACAGGGGCCATCCCTGCGGCTAGCTGCCCAACAGTGCCATCTAGTGCTCACAGCTCCTGAGGACCAGAACTTTGAGGAGCCCTGGCCCCGGAGGCCACCCCCAACCCTGATTCTGCCGCTCCTGGTCTCTCGCGGATCGTATCAGGGGCAGAGCTAAGAAGGACATTAGAGACCCCTGAAACCAGCCGAGGTTCAGCGAGAAACCGACTCCTTGTTAGAGAAAGGCACAGGTTTTGGAGCCAGAGGACTTGGGTTCAAATCTCAGCACTGATACTGTGAGACCTTGGCCAAGTCACATAACCCCTTGGAGCCTCAGTTTCCCCATCTGTTATAGAGACCACTTGTCATCCAAACTCTTCTTTATAGATGGAGAAACTGGGGCTCTAAAGAGGACCAAGAATCCCTTGTTTAAGGTATTCCTTCCCATGTCCTTTGCCTCCAAATACTCCAGAACTTGGCTCCTTCCGAGACTGCTCAGCCAAGAAAAGTAGAACAAGTTTTCACTGGGCTGCAGATGGGGAACCAGAGAGTTGAGGAGGAGGCCCTCTCAGGCCTCCTACAGGCTGGGTTCATGTTCCTTTACTAAGTCAATAGCTCCTGTCTGGCTTAGTTGGGAGAGGGGGGACAAACTATTGACTAGGGCACTTGGGTTCTGTAGTTGGGATGCCCTCTGAAACACTGGTACCCATAGGCCCACATATTCAATGAAAGGCACCTGCCTGTGGCCATGGCAACAGGATGCAGGGATTACAGCCCAGGCTGCATCTTGATTGGCGGGGGCAAGTTTGAATTTGCTCAAGAGGCTCCCAGCTCTTTTCCTCCCTCTGTCCCTCCCTCACTTAAAGAAATTAGATATGGAGGGAAGCTCCCCACAGAGGAGTAGCCTGTCCTGTAGCTCTGGGTGCAGTGATGGGAAGATAAACTGTGTTTGATGGGAGGGACTGGGCAGGTCCCAGGCTGGGGGAGGGCTTGTTCTGCGTTGGTTTTTGAACCCAGTCTTTTCCATACATCTGTCTCCATTTTGTCTCCCAGCCCCCCAGTGATAAATCAGAGTTCCTATCACCCAAACAAGCTGCTCTCTCCCCCACTTCACACCTCAGCTTCTTGCATCCTCATCCTTACAGCTCTAAGGCTTGCAGACCTGCAGTCCCCAGCCCTAAGCCCCAGGGAGGGCTGGCTCACTGGGGTTCGAGTTTTCCTGCTCCATTATTTTTAGCTGCTGACTCACAACTCCTGGCATCCGGGGCTGGGGCTAGCGGGCTGGGCTGGGGGCTATTAATAGAGCAGTTGCTGAGCTCCAACCCAGATCAGTTTCAGGGCCACATGAAACTGGGATCTGTCTCCATGTCATGCCCTTTGGAGATACTGTGGACCCAGACATGGGCCATAACAGATACTCTACCTTAGAAGCCTGGAAAGGGGAAGCCCTTGGAGTGGCTCCTCACCTAACACCCAAGCACCTGGCATATGTGGAATCTAGCATGAAGGCCCCAGGGCCGGAAACAGTTCAGTTTGGGGGGTGTCCTCAGCCCAGAACCTTCTGCTCTTAAGAGAAACTTAGGAGGACTGAGATGGGGAGAAGCTGCCAGCAGAAGGGACCAGAGATCAGGAAGGAGAAGGCTGAAGTCACAGAGTCACAGCTGGAAGAGGCCCTCGAAACACGGGAGTTTGGCCTCCTCGACTGATGAATGGCAAATGACTTGGCCATTGCTAGAAGGCTCTGATGTTTCAGCACCTTCTCAATTCAATTCAGCAGACATGGATTATGTGCTATGCAGCAGAGATAAGGTTGGGAAAAAAGACCCTCCCAGGCAGCCACCTTCTACTATGGAATGCAAAGTGCAAACACAAAACAAGTTAGTGAGAGAGGGAGAGAGCACTCAGGATTTAGGAGACACTTTCCATAGGAGGAGGCACCTGAGCTCAATTTTGCAAAAGTTCAGAGATTCTCAGAGGCACAGAGAAGGAGAAAGGGCATTCCAGGTAAGGGGAACAGCCTGGGCAAAGATCCAGAGGCAAGAGATAGTATGTCATGTGAGCAACAGTGAGAAGGTCAGTTTGGCTGGACCACAGAGTTAAGGGGCGAGGGGGAGGAGAAAGGGCAATAAGGTTCTATCTACCATTAGAGGTCATATTGTAAAAGGCTTTAAATGCCTGCATGGAGAAGGTACATTTTCTCCTAGAGGCAATAATGGGGAACCAGTAAAGCTTCCCATGAGCATGAGCATGGGCAGAACTGGGCTTTAGGAAGATGATTCGTGTAGCTGGGCAGCTGTGGAAGGGAAGCACTGAAGTCAGTGAGTCCAACCAGGAAGGAGGCTGCTGCCACAGTCCAGGACAGAGGTGGAGAAACTGAGGTGGCCTTCTAGGTCCTCAGGTGTGGCCTTTTGGCTGAGGGCTATATGGGACCTCAAGGCCAAAGGTTCCCCACCCCTGGTCCAGGCACAAGGTTCTGATGATGATGGGTGGTAGCCATGAGGGAGGAGGGAGAATGACCAGGGACAGTAAGGAAGCAGGAGGGGCCTGGGATGAGCCTGAGGTCCTGGTGCCTCTCTGCTTTTTTGCTCAAAGCCCTCAATTCCACGATGCTAAGCAGGTACCTCAATAGGTAGGTCTCCAGGCCCTTGTGGCCCTGGGCAGGGATGCCCAGCAGACACAGAGCTACCCTCAGGTTCCCATCAGGACTTCATTCCTATCAGCCTCTTTTGCCACCAGCCCCTCCCCTCAGAGTGTCAGAATTGTAGTTTAAGGAGAATGGAAAGTAGGCCTCAGCTAAGTTAGAAGCTCTGTATGCAAAGGGCTGGAGCTTCCATTTCCTTTCCAGCATGAGCTGAGCATGAAACTTTAGGCATCAGCCAACAGATGGGGGCACCATCAACACCCACTCACCTACCCTTCCAGAGGCCTAGGGTTCCAATGTGTCTGGGGAGAGAGGGGGTGGTAAAATCCCACTGAACTTCCCCCCCCCCCCCCCCCCCCCCCCCGCTTCCCCTTCAGCTCTGGCTCAGGCCTGGCTGGTTGCCTAGCAACAAACAGACCACCTGCAGGCTTGTGGGGCCTCTTAACCTTGTCAGGGGGTCTATTTTTCTGCAGTTGGAGGTTGGGACCCTTCACCTGGGTAGAGCATAACTTGCTGGTGTTGAGACAGACCTACAGATTCTTAGGACTCTGCCTGCTTCATTTTATAGTAGGGGAAAATGAGACCCAGAGCAGGGAAAGGACTTGCAGAAAGTCACCCAGAAAATCTCTGGTGTTGGCAGGACTAAAGCCCATTTCCTGCCTAATTCTGAGTCCTTCATTGGCCTGGGAGGTAGCCTAGGAGAGCATCCTAATCTCCGGAAGCTCTAGGAGGGGGTTAGCCCCATTGGATGTATCAGGAAGCTAGGAAGGGTTCAAGGTGGAATTCCAACCAGGTCTGTTGGCTTGAAGTCTGGCCTCAGTCGTTCCTGATACATCTCATTTATTCCCTTCTCCATAATGTCCAGGCTGAGTCCTATAACTGTAACCATAGGGAGGAAGATGACCTCACCTGTTTGTTCCTTACATTTTAAGAGGCTCCCCAAGATGCTAACAGCACCCCTTCTCTCCCTCCAGGACTGAGAGGAGGAGGCAGGCAAAGGGGATCTTTGCCCCTGACCAGCTCTGGGATCCAAGCATTTCCTAATGAGTCTTCTGGGGAACCTGGAGCAGTACTTCCCAAATCTGACTGAGTTCCCTGGCTAGCCCCAAGGAAAAGTGAGCAGCCACTCCTGAGAGGTTGTTCCCAGATCCTAGAGGCATGTGGGGGGCTTTAACCAGACCCCCAAATCTCCCTCTGAATTCTCTCTCCCTTTAGAAACAAAGAAGTGGTTTGAGTGTACAGGGAGGAGGGTAGGGTAGAGGAGATAGCTCTGGGCCAACTTTTCTGGGCTAGTCCAAGGTGGAGGACCTCTCTCCTCCCCCCAAACGTCTTGGAGCTGGGGGTCAGGGTCATCATAGGAGTTGACAGATCTAGTTCTGAAAATTCTCACTTGCTGTGGAGTTCAGCTCTTCCTAGAGCCAAACCAAAGCTCTTTCTTCTGTCCCTCCCCCAAGCTTCCAGCCCCAGGCCCCTCTCATTCCCAACTCACTTCCCAGTATACTGCCCATGGCTCACCTTTGTGCCTCAGCTGTAGCAGCCCTCCCATGCCCAGCTAGCTTTCTTATTCGTGCTTTGCTCCCCCCGTCCCCACTCAGTTCTCCTCTGTCTGGGATCTTGGGATGGTGGGAGAGCTGGGACTGAGACACAGCACCCACCAGTGCCGATGTTGCTCTTCTGGGAGCCTTGAGATCTGTCGCCTAGATTTGTCTCCAAGGCCTCTCTCCTGCAAGCTTGGAGGAACTCAACCTTTTACATCTTCCCCACAAACCTCATTTCCCCCTGAAGAAGACATAGGGGGGTGATTGACAGCCAGCGATAAACCAGGAGGCTATAGTGTAGTCTGGTCCCTGAGGTTCCCTGGCCAAAGTTGGGGTGTGAGATGCCTGAGTCCGGAGCCTGTAGCCCTGCCATTGCTGGCCTCAGAGAGGCTGCACTAGACAGCAAGGGAGGGTGGGGGCAAAACAAAGGATTGAGGAGGAGTCTGGTAGGATGGAGGACTGAACCCGGGGAACTGACCAGTGGGGAGGAGAGAGGGGAGGCAGCAAGACAATGTGATGGACTCTCTGCACCAGCAGGGAGTAGTGTACAAGCCTGTGTCCTCTGCTAAAGGTGCCCCCCATCTCCTCACAGCCTGGGTCCCCATCTCTTCATGGCCTAAGTTTTTATCTCCTCCTCACCCCTCACCCCTCACCCCCCACACAGGCTCTGGAGTCAGCAAGCTTCTCCCCAAGGCTTTATCCTAAAGAATAGTGACCATAGTGATAGGGAGG
Source organism: Bettongia penicillata ogilbyi (assembly GCA_023548195.1). Taxonomy (NCBI): domain Eukaryota; kingdom Metazoa; phylum Chordata; class Mammalia; order Diprotodontia; family Potoroidae; genus Bettongia; species Bettongia penicillata. Next base: position 2,255,755 of record JAJHZJ010000451.1, read on the forward strand.
GGGTGGTACAAAGGGTTAGACACCAGGACCAGAACAGCTCTGGGATCAGCCTCAATGCTTGGTCCTTCTTCCCAAGATACTAGGAGCTGGGCCAGGGAAACAAGGGGGATGGGGATCCTGGGGGTTGGGGGGCCCACGGGTAGTGGTGGCTGTCTCTATCCCTTTAAGGAGCCGCTGTTTAGCATTCTCGCTGCTGCTGCTGCCTCTGCCTGGATCTACGCGCTGATTGGTTGCTGATTGGCTGAGAGCAGCTGCTCTGGGAGCCAGGGAGAGATGCTCTTGACTCCACTCGGCTCCATCCTGGGGACCAGAGCAGGCGCGGTCCTCTCAGTAGCCAGTCTTCCCTTCCCCCGGTCCCTCCCCCTAGCCATCTCTGGGCCTGGGCCCAGGAGCCACCACGGGCGACACGGAGCCACCAGTGCTGGAGGGGGAGCCGTGGGGTCGGGGAAGCGTTGGGGCTGAGGCCCCGGGACGTCCGCCCGGCCCCAGGCCCCGCTCAGCCCGAGCTCCCCCCAGGGTTCCCCCTCCTGCCTGGCCAGAGCCCTGTGATTGTGCCCGGGAGCCCAGTGGGGTAGAGGTGGCTGGAGGCTGGGGAGGTCGAGCAGCAGGGGCCAGTGCCATGCACAAACACCACCATTGCTGCAAGTGCCCGGAGTGCTATGAGGTGACTCGCCTGGCTGCTCTCAGGCGCCTCGAACCACCTGGCTATGGGGACTGGCAGGTACCTGACCCCTATGGAGGAGGCGGAGGCAATGGGAACAGTGGGGGATATGGGGGCTATAGCTCCCAGACCCTGCCCTCCCAGGCAGGGGCTGCGCCCACCCCTCGGACCAAAGCCAAACTCATCCCCACGGGCCGGGATGTGGGGCCCGTGACCCCTAAACCTGGCCCAGGCAAGAGCACCCCCAAACTCAATGGCAGTGGCCCCGGCTGGTGGCCCGAATGCACCTGCACCAACCGTGACTGGTATGAACAGGTATGGACCAGCAGATGGGGGGGAACTTTGGAGGGGGGTGCTCAGGGAGTTGTGGGGTTGGGGTACTGAAGATGGCGGCATGAGGGGACTGGGGCCCAGGCTTTGAAGATTCAGAGAAAATATCAATGCAGCTGGGGAGAAGGGAGTGTGTGTGTGTGTGTGTGTGAGTGTGTGTGTGTATGTACATTTGGGGAGGGTATCAGGGGACCCATGTGTGAGGGAGATAACTGTGGGGGCATATTTCCCTGAGTTCGGGCATTAGATTTTTTCCTCTATGTATATGTATGTTGGGGGGATTGTGTGGGGGATGTATCTCTAGGAGAGAAGGATTGTGGGTTTTTCTGTGTATGCGAGTGAAATCATGTATGTGTATGTGTGGGAGAAAGGGGATTATGTGGATATCCATGTGTTCATGTCTCTGTATCTAGATGCCTATGAGCCATCTCTGCACAGGTCTCTTTGTGTGTGTGTGTGTGTGTGTGTGTGTGTGTGTGTGTGTGTGTGTTTGTGTGGGTGGGTGGGTGTGTGGGTGTCTTTCTGCATGATGTGCTTGTATGGGCTCTTATGTCTAAATGTATGTGTCTGCTAGCATGTGGCTGTGTGTGTGTGGCTGTGTGTGTGGGGGGGGGGGGGTTTCTGCCTGCTGTGAGCAGTTTGATGGGCAGGGGAGGGACAGGAGGTAAGTGACCCCTCCAGGGCTCAGTAGTAATGCTCTCTTGCCCCGTCCATCAGAGATGGGCAGATGGGTAGGTTCTATTGTCCAAAATGTTCTCCTTTGTCTTTGGAACAGTGGCTCAGTTTCTGAGGTAGGGGGTGGGGGAAGGACAAGGGCAATGGTGGGGGGACAATTGGGGCAAGCTTGTTCCTTGAGCACACTGTAGGCATGGTGGTCTAGCCTAAGGCGGAGGGTTAGGTAGATGCCTCAGTGTGGTGCCATGTCGCTCCCTGTGAGGCTTCCAGATGGATTGGAGCTGTGTCTCCCTCTACCTCTGACCTGATACTGCTTGCCAGCTCCCTGGGTTCTGGACACAACCCCCGGCTTCTACTCCTAGCCTAGCCGCCAGATTAGAAAATGGAAGGAGCATATGTGTGAAGCAGCAAAATGGAGTCTGGGCCGGCAGAACCAGGGCCCTAGCATGCCATGCACAGTGGGAGGAAGGGGGTGGGTGTCCATATCTGCTGCCAGCTCCCGGGCCAAAGCCCTCAGGAAGAAGTGAGGAGGGGGAACCTCAGGGTAGGGTGGGGTGCTAGCGGACAGTTCCCTGAGCTCTGGCCTGCCGCGTGGGGGCTCAGAACTTGGCGAGGCAGGCGAGCTTCTGCACAGTTAGCCTCTCTTGTTCCCTAGCCTCCAGCCTCCTAGCTTCCTACCTTCATCCTCCTCACTTAACCCTCCCAGTCTCATCCCCCTTTAACCCCTCCTTTCCATGCCATACCTTGCCTGGAAGCTGGTGTGAGCTGGTGAAGGAAACTGGACCTGCCTCAGGCCAGGCCTTGTGGGGTAGGGATATATTTGGGTTTCTCCCCCCGCCCCAGCCCCACTATGCCACCCAGTTAGCCTGAAGCTCCGTGGCAGTGAGAAATGGGGGGAATGGATAATACCAGGTTATCCTGTCACATCTGACCCAAGACTCGGGAGGGAGGGCATGTTGGCACACATGTGCTCAAGCGACGTGGGTGTCTGCCTGCTTCTATGGATGGCTATGCATGTTTCTCTTTCTCTGAATAAACGAGTCTGTGCTCTGATGGTGGGTAGTGTTAGCAAGCTAGAGGGTTGGGGATGGAGAAGACAGAAGGAGACACTTATCCACAGCCCACAGTTCTCCAGGAGAAGTGGGGAAGAGCTGGGAGCTTGCGGTGATGCCCCACTCGGAACCCCTTTCAATCTCCACTGAGGCAGAACAGAGCAAAATAAGGGTGCGGGGGAGGTGGTTAGGACCCAGTGCAGGGGAGGGGGAACACTGTCCTCCCTCCCTCCTCTCCTTTCCCCTCCTCTTCCTCCCTCAATTTCCTTGGTGATCAGACTAATATCCAGCCTGCTGCTTCAGGGGAGACTGGGGCTTCTTGGGATGATCCCAAGTGTACAGTTGTTGGGATCTAGGGGAAAAGGCTGGGAAGAGGTATGGGGGCGAGAGCTGGCACCGGCGGGGGTGGGGAGCCAACTGTCTGTCTATCCAGGAGCTGTTCTCATAGGAGAAATGGCCATGTGTGTGAGCGCGCCATCTCTCAGATGACAAGTTGGGTTTTTATTCCCAGCCCCGCCCCCACCCCCCACTCTCCCCTGAAAGATGCTTGAGCTTCGTTCCCAACATCGCAGTCTGGCCCCAGCTTCTCCCTTCTGCCCTAGCCCTTTCTAGGAAGCAGTGCAGGCAACCAATCCAGGGCGTGGAGAATGAACTGAAGCTGGATTGGATTGGGGGCCTGGACCCCTGCCGTTCACTGGGGGAGCCTGGTTTCCTGAGAGGACACCATGGACAGTTCTAGTGGGGAACAGTGTGTGTGATATGTGCCCTAGCCTTGGCGCGTCAGGGGACAGCTGGCTGGGAAAGAAAGGGCAGAGGGGAAGCCGGGGCTAGAGGGCTCATTTTGTCCTACCATTCTCTGTCTCTTCCCTCAGGCCAGCCCTGCACCCATCTTGGTGAATGCAGAGACCTTGGAGCCAAGTCTCTCAGTGAGTGTGCCTCTCTATTTCAGGCTCAGGAGACTTTTGTGGCCAAGTGCCCTCCTAAACCAGCCCTGCCTCTGAGAGGGGAGTGTGTGTGTGTGTGTGTGTGTGTGTTGTGTATGGTGTGTGGGGAGAATGTGTGCTGTGTATGTGTGGTATATGTATATGTATGTGAGGTGCATGTGTGGTATGTGTGGGGTGTGTGTATGTGTGTCTGTGTGTATGTGTGTTGTGTATGGTGTGTGGGGTGTGGGGGGAATGTGTGGTGTGTATGTGTGGTGTATGTATATGTGTGTGTAAGGTGCATGTGTGGTATGTGTGGGGTGTGTGTGTGTCTGTGTGTGTGTTGTGTATGGTGTGGGGGGAATGTGTGGTGTGTCTCTGTGTGGGTGTGTTGTGTATGGTGTGTGGGGTGTGTGGGGAATGTATGGTGTGTATGTGTGGTGTATGTATATGTGTGTGTGAGGTGCATGTGTGGTATGTGTGGGGTGTGTGTGTGTCTGTGTGTGTGTTGTGTATGGTGTGTGGGGGGAATGTGTGGTGTGTCTCTGTGTGTGTGTGTTGTGTATGGTGTGTGGGGAATGTATGGTGTGTATGTGTGGTGTACGTATATGTGTGTGTGAGGTGCATGTGTGGTATGTGTGTGGGGTGTGTGTGTCTGTGTGTCTGTGTGTTGTGTATGGTGTGTGGGGTGTGGGGAGAATGTGTGCTGTGTATGTGTGGTGTATGTATATGTGTGTGTAAGGTGCATGTGTGGTATGTGTGGGGTGTGTGTGTGTCTGTGTGTGTGTTGTGTATGGTGTGTGGGGTGTGCGGGGAATGTATGGTGTGTATGTGTGGTGTATGTATATGTGTGTGAGGTGCATGTGTGATATGTGTGGGGTGTGTGTGTGTTGTGTGGTGTGGGAGGAATGTGTGTGGTGTGTGGTATGTGTGCATACACACACACATAGGAGTACACCCACCCTCTAGGGGGAGAAGGTAGGGTGGATTAAGTCGCTAGTCAGTCCCACCTTTCAGAAGAGGCCCTCCCTGGAGTGGAGGTTGGCTCTTCTGCTCTGGGGAGGGGAGGGGAAGTGGGAGGTTGGGAAGGCAGGATGATGGGAGAATAGGAAGGCACTTGAGGAACTGTCTGTGTCTCTCCCCAGGTAAATGGAAGTGATGGGATGTTCAAATATGAGGAGATTGTGCTGGAACGGGTAAGTCTGCAGTCAGGGAGCAGAGAGGTGGGGGCGGCAGCCAAGACCTACCAAGGGAAGAACACCCTTGAGAGGAAAGGGGTTCAGGCCATGTCCATGCTTGTGGTTACTGCTGAAAGGGCTGCAGTAGGTCTACCAGGAAGAGGATGGGGAAACTGAGGCACCCTGATATGGTACCAAATAGGAGCCAGTGGAGGACCTGGGAGCTAGGAATCCAGCTCAGCAATGAAAGCTCCAGGGTGACTCCTGGAAGCAGCACAAAGCTCTCTTTCCCTCCTCCCTCCCTATCTCCTTCCTCCAACTCCCCCCAAGGAGGGAATCCCACTTCCAGGCCACATACCCCTGGAGTCACCTCATGCCATTCTCCAAAGGCCCCCTCAGAAACTCCCCAGATGTAGCCCACTGGTCTTCAAGGGTAGGGGTAACAATGTTTGCTGGGTGTCTGTAGAAACACATCTGGACATCCCCAGCCCCTCCCACAGCTGCAGCGACATTTGCCCTGCCCCACCCCCATGAGGAAGAAGGGAAGGGAGTACTCAGGAAGCCTTTTCTTCATCTCCTACTTGAGCAGTCTAGCTTCTCTCTCCCTAACCCCACAGGGGAACTCTGGCCTGGGCTTCAGCATCGCAGGGGGCATTGACAACCCACATATACCGGAGGACCCTGGCATCTTCATCACCAAGATTATCCCAGGCGGGGCAGCTGCCATGGATGGGAGGCTAGGGTGAGCTGGGGAGGCAAGGGAGACAGGGGGCAGGGGTAGAGGGGCAGGGGGTAAGGGGTAGGGGGGCAGAGGGGTAGGGGGCAGGGGGAAGAGGGGGAGCATGTCCCTCAGTGACTTCGCCGAATTGGCCAGAGAGAGGCCTTCCTCACCTCTAAGTTGGAGAATCTTACCTACTACTGGTGGTGAATGCAGCTGAGCGGTGGGGCAGAAAGAGTTGTACGAGTGAGAAGGGTGAGGGGGACAGTGGGTGATCGTGTTCTGGGGTGGCTCTGCAGGGTGAACGACTGCGTGCTGAGGGTGAACGAGGTGGACGTGTCAGAGGTGGTCCACAGTCGGGCTGTGGAGGCCCTCAAGGAGGCAGGCCCTGTTGTACGCCTGGTGGTACGAAGGAGGCAGCCACCGCCTGAGACTGTGGTGGAGGTCAACCTACTGAAAGGGCCCAAAGGTGCGCTGACCGCTGCTCCTTAGCCCAAATGCGTGCCAGGCCATGCTGAGGCTCTTCCCCCTGCCCCCTTGTCCCAGCTTAGCTGACAACCTGACCTCCCATCTCAGGTGTCATTCAACTAGTGCTCTAATGGGGGAGGTGGGCAAGGGGGTTGGGTGGCCTGGCATTGCCCAGGGTTGAACTAAAATCTCAGACTCCTCACCCCTTTCCCCCACTTGTTATCTCCCCTGGTCCGGCTCTCTCGCTCCAGGTTTGGGCTTTAGCATCGCAGGTGGTATTGGGAACCAGCATATCCCTGGAGACAATAGTATTTACATCACAAAAATCATTGAGGGAGGTGCTGCCCAGAAGGATGGACGATTACAGATAGGGGACCGGCTGCTAGCGGTGAGACGCTGCCCCTGCTTCTCAAGGACATGGGAGGGGATGGACAGGGTGGTCTCTCTATTGCTTTAATGGGGGGAGTGATCCGGCATAGTGGAGAGGGTCTTCGAGGGAATTCTCCCCATCCAGGGTGTTTGGATGTTTGGTGTTTCTCAACTGTCTGTTACACTTTTACTGTAATTAGGATTTCAGGCCACACTTGGAGTTTGGTCATAGGATTGTAGTAGACTTTAAGCTAGGAGGTCAGAGGTTGTGGAGTCCCTAATGTCCCCAGTTTCTAAACTCAGAGGCTTGATCCAGGCATCCTGACTCTCCAGACCAGGTACACAGGAGCTGATCCATTTCAGTGTGCCAGCTCTGTGCAAATGAGAGGAACCAATCCATAGCTGCAAAGGCCCCTTATTGTCCCTTCACTGTTCTGAAGAGCCACACCTCCTTGGGCCAGGCTTCCCCTGTGCCTCCAGTGTGCCAGCCATCTTCCCTCTGCCCACCCAGGTGAACAACACCAACCTGCAGGAAGTGAGGCATGAGGAAGCTGTAGCATCCCTGAAAAACACATCTGACATGGTCTATCTGAAAGTGGCCAAACCAGGCAGTGTGCACCTCAATGACATGTACGCGCCACCTGACTATGCCAGCAGTAAGTACCCACCTGGCCCTCAGCCCTCAGCAAGGCATGTTGGACTGCAGTCTGAGGAGATCAGCGGGTCAGGGCTTCCAAAGATCTGGGATTTGGGTGGGTTATGGAGAAAGCTGAGGGTGGAGGGAGGCTGCTGGAGAGGATTTGGGGGGGAAGGCAGTCCCTGATTCTTTTCTCCCTTCCCCTGCTCTAGCTTTTTCTGCCTTGGCTGACAACCACATAAGCCATAACTCCAGCCTGGGCTACCTAGGGGCTGTGGAGAGCAAGGTCAGCTATGCTGCTCCCCCCCAGGTTCCCCCAGCCCGCTACTCGCCCATCCCTCGGCACATGTTGGGTGAGGAGGACTTCACCAGGTAAGAATCTTGGGGACCACTAGGGGTAGCTACCCACCAGACTACTCATTTGGAGAGTGCAGAGAAAGTCTCCTCCCCACCCTCCTGGGACTGTCTTCTCTTTCAGTGCTTTTCCCATTTTCTTGCTTTGCTGTCCCCCCCTTTCCCGTCCCATAGCCCCATCCCTCCTCTCTCTGCCCTTTCATCCCTCTGGTGCCTAGAGTAGGGCTAGCTCATGCTTCTCTCTTCTATCCCTTCTTTGCTCCCTCCCTTTCCCCCCTTTTCTTCCTTCCCCTCCTTTCTCTCTTCTGTTTTTTTCTCCCCCTGCTCTTTTCCTTTTTCTCTTTTAGTAGAGGTCTGGATTTGGCAGGATTTGTCCAGCTCTGTTCCCCCTTGGTAACTGTGACCTTGGGCAAGTGTCTTCCACTCTGTGTGCCTCAGTTTCCTCTTTTGCCAAATCAGAGGTTGAACTAGTTGGCCTCAGAGGCCCTTGCCCCCTGACAACCCCAGGATCCTGGTGACCTACTCCTTTCTCTCTCTTCACTTTCTTTATGGTTCCCTGTCCCACTCTTCAAGGAGAAAGTGTCAAATGGCTAGGAAAAAATGACTTGAACAGTCAGAATGAGGGAGGGACACCCTTAGTCTGGCTCCTTTCCCCTAGAAAGTTAAAGTCAGGGGGTGGCTGGGTAATCATGGAATGTTAGGGTCAGGTCTCTGGAATGTTGAGGTGGCAGGCAGGGCCTCATGCATGGAACCCACGTCTGGGTCCCTTTTCATGTAATGCCAAGATGGCCGTTGGTGCCTTCAGCTCTGTGGTGGTTTCTTTCTCCCCGCGTGGAGGTGGTGGGTGGAGCCTCGAGCGCTCTGGTAGTTTCTCCCCACCATGCGGACATGTTCAGTAGGCGCCTCGAACTCAGTCGTAGTTTCCCACCTTCCCCTGTCCGTCACATGGAGGTGCTAGGTCAGTCTCAACTTCCGCCATAGCTTCTCCTGTTCTCTCCCCTCCCCCCAGGAGCGTTCTGAGCCTCTTCCTGGAGGCCGGAAGGCCCCCTCCCCCTTCCGCTTCGAAGGTGGCAGTGGGGCGCGTGCGCACTGGGACGGGACGGGCCGTCGAAGGCAGTTTCGAACGCCTTTTCCTGTCAGTGGCCCTGAGGTGGGCCGCGCCGGCCTCAAGGCTAGAGGCGGCTCTCAATGAGGTGGCCTAGGGGCCTGGGGGAGGAGTGGGGGGCCTAGTGGAGGCAGCTCCTGTCGGGGCATGAGGCGAAGCCCGATACCAGCCTTGGAGGAGGCACGCCAGGCGGCGGTGGTACTGGGGGCCCTCGAGCCCGAGTGGAGCTTCTTGGCAGCGAGGCCCGGTTGGAGGGAAGAGGAAGAAGAGGAGGAGGAGGGGGAAGGGGAGGAAGAGCAGCCGCAGGAGGAGGAAGAGGAGGAAGAGGAGGAGGAGCCGGAGGGGGAGGGGCAGGAGGACGACAACCACGAAGAGGAGGAGGAGGGGGAGGAGTGCCAGGGCCAGCAGCACGAAGGGGACTCGGAGGAGGCGAACGACGATTACCGGAACCAAGACGAAGACGACTTCGAAGACACGGATCGCGATGAGGATGCGCTGCATCCGAGCAGCCGCCTGAGGAGGAGGAGGAGGAAGAGGATGAAGAAGAGGAGGAAGTGGAGGAGGAAGAGGGCAACGAGGCTTGATCTGAAAGTTGGAGAGGCCTCGCACTCCGCCCACCCTCTCTGAATGGCCGCGAGGGGCTTTATGGGGGGGGCGGCTGGGCCTCCGCCCCCCCTTCCCGCCAGGGCCCAGCAACGCTGGTTTTGGCCCCCACTTTCCCTGAGACCCCAAATGGACACCAGGTAGGAGGGGTGTCAGCCCCCACTGACCTCTAGACTCCCCGAAGAAACTCCGCCCCCTTCCACCCCCGCAGCGCTGTCCGGGGGTGGGGGTGTGGGGGGGGTGGGGGTGGGGAACCCTAGTTATGTCCTCGGCCAAAGAAGGACTGAGATGTCGAAAGGCTACCAGTCACCGATGCTTCGACTTCTTGGGCACTGGAGGCGGGGGGGACATTGTTTAGTCCTTTGGGGGGCCAAAGCCATTAGTGTTTCTGGGGTTTCAAGTCTTGCCCCCTTCCCAGGCTCCATAGGGAATTCCTCCTGGAGGCATCCAAACCAGTATAATGAACTTAGAGCTCGTGTCATTGAGGGGTGTAGATTTTCAGGCTGCCCGGAAACTTAAAAATCATCTGATTCTACCCTGACAAACCTGTGGTTGCTTGGGGGTGGGGGGTGGGAGTGCGAAAGGACAGCGCTGGGAGGGTCTTCAGTTCTTTAGAATATGTCTATATAAAAGCTTAGGTTTCTCTCCCCTTCCACAAGTTAATAGCCCAGCTTCTGGACCTTCTCTCTTTGCTGCCCCCACTCCCCTCCTGGGCACATGAATATGGTGAGAAGTGAGATCTGGAGACACTGAGGATGGGGATCTCAGTAGAGGGAGAAGGACTGGGAAAAGGCCAGCAGCTTTGGGAGGATGCACATGTACACTGGCAGGCCTGCCTGAAGCCTCCCAGCCTAGCCTAGGGACCAGGGCTTGCTCTACCTCGGGCTGATCTCTATGTTTCTTCCCCCCAGGGATCCCCGGAAGATTGTTTTGCACAAGGGCTCCACAGGCCTGGGTTTCAACATTGTAGGTGGAGAAGACGGAGAGGGCATTTTTGTCTCCTTTATCCTGGCTGGAGGCCCAGCCGACCTGAGTGGAGAGCTTCGCCGAGGAGACCGGATTCTCTCCGTAAGTGGCCAAGGAATGATGGCTGTGTTGTCCAGGAAGAAATCTCTCTAGAGATGGGGGTGGGGGCGTAGATTCTTGATCACTGCCCCAAGGGGGCGGAGGCCCAGAACCAAGGGAGGGGCACATCTCTATGCTAGTTGGCATTCCCTCTGGTAGGGCATATCTGAGTACTGGGGGGACCCCATCTTCTGCACCTTTGTCCTGGGGAGGCAAGGTGGATGAAGATGGGCCCCGGCTTCCAAAGGGCCTCAGAAAATTGCTGGGGATCAACGGGAGGGGGAAGCAGAGGGCACGGGGGGGGGAAATCTGGGGGGGGGATCTGGGGGGGCGGCGTCGCTTCATCTCTGCTCTTCCTGGGCAGGTGAACGGTGTGAACCTGAGAAATGCCACTCACGAGCAAGCCGCAGCCGCCTTGAAGCGGGCCGGACAGTCGGTCACCATCGTGGCCCAATACAGACCCGAAGGTAGGAGGCCCCAGGGCCGTCCCATTTCCTCTCCGCCTCCGGTCCCCCCTTTCCCGATGGCGGGACCCGAGGTCGTCTGGGAGGACCCACCAGGGTGAGCGAGACGGGGGGAGGGGGGAGGGGAGCCTGGATGCGTGGGGGCCTGCGACGGGGGAGTGCCCTTTCAGCAGCCGGTTTTGCAGGCCGCCGAAAGCCGCGGCCTCCGCGGCTCTCTTTGTGCTCGCCCGGGGGTGGGGCTGCATATGCAAATAAGGCCAGGGGCGGGGCGGGGGGTTCGTCCGAGGTTCACGTGCCCCCGAGGCTCACCTCGGGGCGTCCTTGGGCGCCGATTGGCGGGGGCGGGGCGGCCCGAGGCGCAGCCCCGCCCCCTGACCCGTGGCGGGCGTGGCGGGCCCGGCCCCGCCCCCTGGCGCTGCCGCCGCCGGCTCCTCCTCCCGCGGCTCCCCCTCCCGCGCTCCCCGCTTTGTGTCCCCGACCTCCCGCGCGGGACGGACGGACAGAGAGGGAGGGCCGCCCCGAGCGTCGGGCGCTTCCCCAGCTCGAGGCCCGGGGTCCCGCACCAGGTGAGCTGGGCCGGGTGTGGGGTGGGTCGAGAGACGGAGACCTCAGTTTCCCAGCCGCGCGTCCCCACCAGCTGCTTCCGCCGCTGTCGGGCCCGGGGAGAGCGGGGACCCAAAGAGCTGGTGGGGGTGGGGCGGCCCCCCATTGCAGCCTGTCGTCCCTCTCCCCCTGCCTGTGCCTCGCTTTCCCAGCCTGCTGCCTTTGCCCCCCCAGTTGTGCGCTGGTTTTTGCCTGTGGAAGGCACTGATTTTGTCCGGTACCTGCGCTGGCCTTGAGGGGAGCTTGGCAGGCCTGTGGGCTTTCCCCGGGGGTCGCCCCCCGGATCCTTGCCTGGGATCCACGACTCGTTCCCCTCCCGGTAACTGTGCCACTGGGAAGGGTGAGTCCTGGCGGCACCTGGAAGGCAAAGAGAAGGGGGCTGGCCTTTGATCCGTCTGCTAGTGGCCCTTGCCTTGCCTGGACGGAGTCCTGGGGCTGGGAGCCTGGGGCTCGCTGGCTCTCGGTGCCGCCGGAGCGGGGCCGGGGGGGTGGGGTGGGGTGGTGGATCTTTGTTGTCTAGTTGTGGTGTGGAGGCTGGCCTCTGACCTTAGTTAACAGGTGGTCATTAGGGATCTAAATGCAGCACCTTTGAAAGTCAGCGCTTCTGTGACGGAAATGGTTTATGTGGCTCCTTGAGGACGTGTGTATTCAGGGAAACCAGCGAGCTTTCACATTTGCTCTCGACCCATAGCAACTGTAGGGCCAAGTCTCTGCCTCTGCCGGTGGGCATGGGGTTATCAGAACGTGTTTTCTGATTTGTGTTAATAATGGGCATTCCCTTTCCATCCTGGGTTAGACCTTCATTACCCTGACTGGTTGAGGTGCAGAGAGTAAGGGCTGAAGGACTGGGGTTAGATGTCTTTGGGCACCTTTACAGAGAGAAAAGCTGAGGCTGGGGGCGGGGAGGGGGGGGGGGGAAGGCCCGGGAAAGCCCTCCAGTAGCACGTGGGAGGCACAGTGGAGGGAGAGAGCTAATGGATGGCAGGAAAAGGAGCAAAAAGCTGGACCTCTCAAGAGGAGAAATCGACAGGGATAATACCAGTGTTCCTTGACCAATCTCACACTCTAGCATTCCTCTTTTTCATGGCATTCCTCTTTTCTGACATTGGCCATGACTCTCTGCTACCTTCCAGGGGCAGGCTAGGCTTCTGGTTCTGGTGTTGGCTAAGACTCCCAGGAGGTGGTCTGGGAATCTCAGGCACTTACTGACTGGGTGACCTCCCAGGGCATCAAGTTCCTCTAAGTTAAGGTGAGCTTTCTGCTGGGTGTTCTCAGAAGTCCTCCCTGCCTCCATTTTCTGAGCCTCAACCTTCTTTGTGTAAACTTGCCCTACCTTCCTACATGTACCTTCTGCTCCAGCTAAATTGGGTGACTGTTCCTTGAATAGCCCTTGTGCCTTCTTTTGGCTCTGTCCTCCTCCCTAGTCAATTTAAATTTGGCCAGTCCTTAAGGACACAGCTTGGATGGCACCCCTGCTTTGTCTTTGCCTCCTTCAAAATCCCCCTCTCCTTCATGTTTCTGGTTCTTTATGGCCATCCTAAGGTGACACAAGGCTGTGTGGGGTTTTCATCTGTGCTCCCCCAGTGCCAAGCCTTCCACCCCTGGGCGCTTAATAGATATTTATTTGGTGAAAGTCCCCTGCTAGTCCTGGCACATAGGTTTTCATCAAAGCTGGCTCCAGGTGGCCCAGTCTCGAGGTTCCAGCAGAAATTCTCTTGGCCACTGAGGTGCTGACTTCAGGTGGCTCACATGCTCATTTGCCCAAGCAGCAGCTTAGTTCATCTCCTGCTAAGGGCAGTGGCCTGCACGTTATTCTTTTTCCTTTTGTTTGATGCCTCCCCTGGGGCCCCAACATGAAAAAAAAATCCTCTTTCTCCAGTCCTTGGAGCACAGCCCCAAGGGACCGACCCCCCCCACACCTTTCCCTCAGAATTCCTTTTTCATAGGTGCTAGTATTTTATTTACCAAGGATTTTTGTTAATCCTTTCACATTAGTTGTAAAGGCCAATTATTGTGGGTGTCTGCTAAGGAAATTAATACAAATAAGATCTCTTGGCAGAACAGACAGCCATTCTATATCTTTGGCCCATCGAGGCTGTTTCTTAGGGGGCATGTCTGAGCAGGAATGATCTTAGCAATGGGCCCATGAGGGAGCTGAGGCCCAGAGAGGACTCCTGGAAAGCCACAAGGTCCAGATTTGAGCCTTGAGCCTTTGGATCCAGATAAGCTTCTCTTTCCACTTTGCTGCTCTCCAAAGAACTTCAGTGACTACTTGCAATGTCCCAGGGGTCACAGGTTTATAGTATCAAGAGATTCTGAGCTCACAGGCCCTTGGTCATCCTGAGGCTCTGGGAAGGAAAGCTTTGAAAAGATCACAGCATGTTAGAGCTTGAAAGGATCTGTGAATCCAATGTCCTCATTTGATGGATTTTTTAAAAAATTTGATTGGTTTTCCCCCTCATTTTACAGTTGAGGAAACAGGCCCAGAGGGAGAGAGGTCCAGTTGCCCAAGGTCAGGCAGCTACTTGGTGGGGATGGATCATTTATCTGGTCTAGACAACAGCTCTCTCACCTTAATCTATTGCTTATTCTGCTTCCTAGGGACTTGAACCCAGAGACATTTGGGTGACCTGTAGGCTTCCCTCCAGATCTGACATTTCAGGATAAAAGACTGTAGCTCCCCACATATACATCACATGGATATGCCATATAAGTGAAAGGGTAAAAAAAAAACCCAAAACAACAGAAAATAGGAAAGATTCCAAAACAGACAGTACCCAACAATTACCCTTCTCTATTTGTCTTCCTTGCAGGTAAGTCAAGTTTAAGAATAGATACAGATATAGTGCCTTTAGCACCCAGGGAATCCCTTAGGCCCAAGCACTACCTTCCATACCCCTGCTCAGTTGTGGCATTGATGGGCAAGAGACAGGAGTGAGGGGGAGGAATGAGAAAGGACGAGTGGGGTGTGTTTATGTGGCAGGGGTCTGGGGGGCCGTGCCGAAGTCCAACTTCCTTTGGCTGATTGAATCCTCTTGGGAAGGGCATGTGCTGCTCCAAGCCACCTTGGGGGCTCACTTTTTCTACTGGAATTCTTGTTGGAACCGGGGGAGGGGGTGAGAGGGTGAGGAGTCTGTCATCTAAGACAGAGCAGCCTTCTCTTAGGGATACCTTGGTTTTCACTTGGTTTTGGTTTTGTAGTTTTCCCCAAGTTGGGTTTTTTACAACTATGGAGATTTTCTGGAAAATTTGAAACTCAGTTCCAGGGCAAGGCAGAAATTGGTCACTTAAGTAAACCAGGAAACACTCATTTATGACTAGCACTCTGAACTGGAATGTGGAGTCCAGGTGGGTGGGGCCTGGGGAACTGCTGTCCGCTTAGAAATAGTGGCTTCCCTCCCCTCCCCCCCAATCCCTTCTTGTTAGATCAGAAGTTCTTAACCTGGGGTCCATGAACTCATGGATATGTTGGGAAGGGGTGGCCATGAACTTGAATGGGAAAAATGTATCTATTTTCATTAAGCGCTAACTGAAATTTAGCATTTCCTTTAATCGTTTAAAAACTTCCTTCTGAGAAGGGATCTGTAGGTTCCAAGAGAGTGCCAGAGGGGACTGGGACACAAACAAACCCAAGTAGTCCTGGGTTAGGTGGAGCGTATAAGGCCCTTGCCCTCCCTTTGTCTTGGTCTATTTCTCTTTGGAGCTCTGGAAGCCCTAAGAGGTGGGAGGGGGTGATGCAGGTGGGAGCGAGGCCTGTCTTCCTTATCCCACACTCACCTGGGGCTAGAAGAAGGAAACTTTCAGGACGTCTGCTTCTGTTAGGAGGAACTGCTTTACTTGATGGAACGGGATGGAATGAACTCTGCCTCTTTTATCTGGCACAGTCTCTGCCTGGGTCCTGGTGGCAGCTGTAAACCAAGGGACTTGGGAAACCTCTTTGATCTGAAGGTACTTGTAATCTGACACCAACAAGTGCCAGGGAGGAGTAGGGAGAGACAGTAGGGAGAGAGGGAGACAGAAAAAGAGGAAAGGGGGAGAGAGGAAGGGAAGGAATAGGGACAGACAGAGAAGGAGGGAAGGGAGAGAGATGAAGACAGAAAGAAGGGAGGGCTACAAAAGGAGGAAAAGGAGAGGGAGAGACAGGAGAGAAGGGAGAGAGACAGAAAGGAGGGAGGGAGACAGAAAAGGAGGGAAGGGAGAGACAGAGAAGGGAGGGAGACAGAAAAGGAGGAAAGGGAGAGGGAGAGACAGGAGAGAATGGAGAGAGACAGAAAGGAGAGAGGGAGACAGAAAAGGAGGGAAGGGAGAGGGAGAGACAGGAGGGAAAGGGAGAAAGGAAAAGAGGGGAAGGAGGAGAAGAGGAGAGAGACAGAAGGAAGAGGGAGAGGGAAAAGAGAAAGAAAAGGAGGAGAGAGAAAAGGAGGGAAGGGAGGAAAGAAGGGAGAAGAAAGTCATGGGGGAAGAGTCTGGCAGGAAGCCGTCTGGAGGGGCCACAGCAAGCCAGTCTGCTGTCCTGGGCAGGCTGAGGAGGTGGATTTGTTTGCTTGCTTTCAGCGTGTAGTCTGGCTTGCTTAGTTTTCTTAGTGGTGGCTTGTATTTCCAGTATCCACAATAAGTCATCATGGCTGTTTTAGGTGCCTCCTAGTCATCTGTCTATGAAAGAGAAGGGGCATTTCTTCATCTGGCTTGGCTTTCCTCAGTCCTGGTTTGATTCCAAGGTAGCTAAGGGAGAGCCCAGGACCATGGCCTCTGCACTCAGCAGCTCAGTGTCTTGGTGTCCTTAAACAAGTCACAGACTCTGAACCTCAGTTGACCCTCCCCACACTTCCTTTCATGAAAATTCCCCATTTCTGTTGAGGGCATTGCTGTCCCCTTAGTTCCCAGGCATTGAGGCCTCAGGGTCATTCTTGATTCTTTGCTGGAGATGCACATGTCATGGCCTTCGTGGCCATACAATCTTTTGTGGCAACTGGTCTAGTTCAGGTCCCTCACATTTTACCTGGCCTGTTCTAACAGTCCATGCTTCTTTGCATCTCTTCCTTCTCAGTTCAGCCTCCATACCATGTCAAAGTAACCTTTTAAAGGCACAGGGCTGACCAGATCTTAACCACTCCACCTCAGAAGAAGAACCTTCAGTGGCTCCCTATTGCCTGCAGTATCAAAGACATACTCCTCCACCTGGCTGCCTCTCATTTTATTAAAAAAAACTATTTGTCCCGAAACCCAAACACATATCCTCAAAGTACATTTCCTGAGAAAAGTTTGAGCCATTTCATGTGCTGTGAGCCTTTTCAGGCTTCCTTGGAGGGACTCTCCAGCCAAGCTGCTTAGCTCTCTTCAAGGCTCAGCTTTGGGGCCACTGCATCAGGAAAGCTGTCCCCCTAGTCCAGGTGCTAGTGCTTACCTTCCTCCAATGAACCTTACCTTACCTTAGTTCTCCACATATAGTCTCCCTTGAGAAGAGGCTGCTGTTTTCCTCTATGGGGCTTCTTCATCCAGCATAATAGCGCCATCCACAGTTGTCGAATTGAAGGGGTTGGGTGAGGTGATCCTCAGGATCCTTTCTTGCTTTGTCACTTTGCCCTTGTTGCCAAGTTGACTTGAGCCTGGAACCAGGCAACCATGCCAGTCCCCTGGGGATCCAGAAGGCAACAGTGGACGTTTGGAGGAAAGCAAGAAACCTTCCCTCTGTGTTCAAGGGGCTTGGACCTTAGAAGAGGTAGAAACACCCCCGTCCTTTTTTTGTCTGTCCTTTCAGCTTGATGCAGTAGCTAAAGGGCTGCCCTCAGGACAACTACATTCAAGGCCTGGAACTGGCTCTTTGGCCCTGGGCAGGTCACTTAGCCTCCTGGAGTTTGGAGAAAGTTGACAATCTGCCTTGGGGGAAGGAAGTTCCTCCCTGGGAGTTCCCTGTACTGATGCAATCACTGCTCTTGACCCAACAAGTCTGTCTTGACTCTGTGCACATATTGAATCAAGAGGGCAAGGGCTTCCTCAGGCCTGCGAAGGCCTGGAGGGAGGGCCTTGTGACTCTGCCAGGATTCAGTGTTGCCTTGGATTAAACTTTGGTCTTAAATTCCACAAGGAAGGCAGTTGTTGCTCTGACTGAGAGGGAACTAGAGGCCTGGAAATTTTGGGTGCTTGAAATTCACAGCTGTTCAGTGAGCTTCAGTGCACCCACAACCTAGCTTTCTGCTCATTCCTTTCGGGGAATCTTGTGAAAGGGCCGTACTTGAGGACTTAGAGGGCCACATATGGCCTCAGTTCCCACACCAAGAATTTCTGTCTCTGGAAATAGAAGTCATCCACCTTCCTCCCTGTATTCATATCCTTTTCAAAGCAAAGGATCTTAGTGGCTCACAGAGGTTCTTTTGGGGTCAAGTAAGGAATCTATTTTGCACTTCAACTAGGTCAGCTTTTCAGAGCCATCTTTTTACCTTTAACTTGTGTTAGGCAAGATGAAGGATGTCTGTATTTAAAAACTGCATTGTGTCTAGAGGCTTGGTTGGTAGTTCCTGAAATTAACCCAAGAGGATACCTTGGTAGTTGATGCCATAGAAAAAGATAGCAGCATTCTTGGGCTGGAGTTCCCTTTATCTAGAGAGGAATTCTTGAAGCGTTCCTTTGTGATGATTTCTACTCTGGGCCCAGGGCCCTTTTCCAGAAGTGGACTCTAAAGTGAATCAAATGTTCAGTCTAATGGAGATTGAGGGAATTTTGATTGACCTGACTCTGCTGAAGTGAGCACTAAGGACACTCGATTGCAGAGGTTCTAATTTGATACCAACTAAAACATAGACATACGTTAACTGAGAAGTTAGACTGCCTTGCTGTGAAACAGGTGCACCAACATTGATGGGCCAGTCTGCTTGTTAAGTAGGATACCTGTGAGCTGGCAAGCTGACAGGATTGGGCTTTCTCTTCTTTTCTCATCACCTGAGGCAAGGGACCTTTGTCTGAGGGGGACTCCTTGGGGTCTTGGGGCACTTCTGTAGTAGAGCAGGGAAGGGGCACAAAGCTTTGGTTAATTTTGGCATTCAGGAGCACTGTGTTAGAGCTGACACAGGGACCTTAGAAATCATCTGATCCTTTCACTTCACGGAGGAGGAGTAAACTGAGGCCAGGGTGGTGGAAATGACTATCAGGCCAGAGTTCTTGAATCTCCTGCCCATGAGGCCAGAACCCTGGGCATCAAATCAAGTCTTTACCACTCGGACCCTGGACAAGTCATTTATTAAGCATTTACTACTTTATGTCTCCTTGCTGAATCCTGAGGATGTAGAAAAGAACCCCAAACAGCCCCTGCCTTCCAGAGGCTTCCATTCAGATGGGAGTATAGTAAATAATCCTAGTTCTCACTGCTGTAGTTTACATATGTGCTCATGTAGTCCTCAGGATAGTTCCAGAATATAGGGAGCTGCTCATTGTACAGCTGAAGAAGTCAAGACACACAAACCTTAAATGACATATGAAGTCTGGTACTCTAGCCACCGGGTCACATTGCCTGCCAGGGTGGCTTTGCTGAGCCTGTTTGAAACATAGGAGGCCAGTTGCATTGGAGGGATGGGCAATGGCCAAGAGACGGGACAGCCAGATTCCCCAGTGACAGGTCTTCAGAGCACAACGTGAGGTTCAGGCATGGCTTGCTTTTGTTGGTTTTATCCCCCGTTCTCTTGGTGGAATGTTTTTCAAAGTTTTTAACTTAATAAAAGACAAATAAAAGGAGCATTTCCATATACAGAGTAAATTGGATGATGAGGATGAGAAGCTCCAAGTCTTTATCACACAGCTTGCTTTTCTTTTTAATTATATAATAAATTGCTTGTTAATCTCAGAGCCATTCTGTTCATCTGTTTCCTTCTAAACTTTTTTTCTGCTTCTTCTACGCATTTTTAAAATGCTGTTTTATTTTCTTCCTTTTTTTAGATAATATTATTGCTAAACCCTTTCTTCTCAACTTTTTCAATTCCCCTACACCCTCCCTTGCCCCAGGAAAAAAATAAAAAGGAAAAACAAAACCTTTATAAACAAATGTGTCTAGTTAAACAAAAGCCTCCACCACCACCCTCTTACCCATGTCCAGAAACGTATGCCTCTGTTACAGCTCCCCAGTGCAGGGCTCCTTCGTCTGGTTTGTGTCTACTGAAGCCCGCCCTTCTCAGAATCGTGTGGTTAAACACATGAAATTGAAAAAACACAGAGGAAGACAGGGGAAACTGATTTTATTCATATCCCATGATTGGATTTTTTAAAAAAAATTTCCTGGACTCCTAGTTAAGAACCCTTGCAGTAACAGGTAAGCTTCTTGAGGGCAGAAACTATTTTGATTTTATGTTCTTAACTCTGGCAATTGTAACATAAAAGACACTTGTTAAAATGACTTGGATTGAACCTCTAAAAGATTTAGAAATATGAGTTAATTTAACTTCACTATATCCTGATGAAAAGGGAGCAGTCAGTTAAAAAAAGTCTATCTCATCGTGCAACTTGCAATCGTCTCCTCTCAGGACATGGATAGCACAATTGGTCTGCTGTCCTTTCTTTGATCAGATTTCTTAAATCTTTCAGAGTTGTTTTTCTTTACAGTATTGTTCCTGTATAAATAGTTCTTCTGGTTCTGCTCACCTCATTCTGCTTCAGTTAATAGAAGTCTTTCCTGAAACCATTTCTTGAATTATTTCTTTTTTTTTTAACATTTATTTATTTATTTAACTTTTTACATTCATTTTCACAAAATTTTGGGTTCCAAATTTTCTCCCCTTTTCTCCCCTCCTCCCACCCCAATACACCAAGCAATCTAATTTTCCCTATCTCCAATCTGCCCTCTCTTCTGTCATCCCTCCCTTCTCTTGTCCCCATCTTCTCTTTTCTCCTGTAGGGCCAGATGACTTTCTATTCCTCATTAACTGTATGTCTTCTTTCCTAGTAGCAACAACAATACTAAACAGTTGTTCCTAAAACTTTGAGTTCCAAATTCTCCCCATCCCTCCCTCCCCACCCATTCCCTTTGGGAAGGCAGGCAATTCAATATAGGCCATATCTGTGTAGTTTTGCAAATGACTTTGATAACAGTCGTGTTGTGTAAGACTAACTGAATTACCCTCCATCCTATCCTGCCCCTCATTGTTTCTCTTCTGTCTTTTGATCTTGTCCCTCCCCGAGTGTTGACTTCAAATTGCTCCCTCCTCCCTTTGCCCTCCCTTCCATCATCCCCCCCTTGCTTATCTCCTTCTCCCCCACTTTCCTATACTGTAAGATAGATTTTCATACCAAACTGACTGTGCATTTTATTCCTTCCTTTAGTCAAATGTGATGAGGGTAAACTTCTTGGTTTTTTTTTTTTTTTTCTCAGCTCTCCTCTTTTTCCCTCCATTAAAAAGTCTCCTACTTGCCTCTTAAATGACATATAATTACCCCATTCCATTTCACCCTCTTTCCTCCCACTACATTTCTCTCTCACCATTTACCTTAATTTCTTTTAAGATATGGTCCCATCCTATTCAATTCACTCTGTGCTCTCTGTCTCTGTATGTGTGTGCATGTGTGTATGTGTGTGTGTGCATGCGTGTACATGTGTATGTGTGGTCCCACCAACTACCCAGATACTGAAAAGTTTTAAGAGTTACAAATATTGTCTTTCCATGTAGGAATGTAAACAGTTCACTTATGGTAAGTCCCTTAAGACTTCTCTTTGCTGTTTACTTTTTCATGCTTCTTCTCATTCTTGTGTTTGAAAGTCAAATTTTCTTTTCAGCTCCAGTCTTTTCATCAAGAATGTTTGAAAGTCCTCTGTTTCATTGAAAGACCATATTTTCCCCTGAAGTATTATACTCAGTTTTGCTGGGTAGGTGATTCTTGGTTTGAGTCCTAGTTCCTTTGACTTCTGGAATATGCTATTCCACACCCTTCGATCCCTTAATGTAGAAGCTGCTAGATCTTGAGTTATCCTGATTGTATTTCCACAGTACTGGAATTGTTTCTTTCTAGCTGCTTGCAAGATTTTCTCCTTGACCTCGGAGTTCTGGAATTTGGCCACAGTGTTCCTAGGAGTTTTCTCTTTTTGGATCTCTTTCAGGTGGTGATTGATGGATTCCTTCAATACTTATTTTGCCCTCTGGTTCTAGAATATCAGGACAGTTTTCCTTGATAATTTCATGAAAGATGATGTCTAGGCTCTTTTTTTGATCATGGCTTTCAGGTAGTCCCATAATTTTTAAATTGTCTCTCCTGGATCTATTTTCCAGGTCAGTTGTTTTTCTCATGAGATATTTCACATTCTCTTCCATTTTTTCATTCTTTTGGTTTTGTTTGGTGATTTCTTGGTTTCTCGTAAAGTCATTAGACTCCATCTGTTCCATTCTAATTTTGAGAGAACTATTATCTTCAGTGAGCTTTTGAACCTCTTTTTCCATTTGGCTAATTCTGCTTTTGAAAGCATTCTTCTCCTCATTGGCTTTTTGAACCTCTTTTGCCAATTGAGTGAGCCTATTTTTCAAGGTGTTATTTTCTTCAGCATTTTTTTGGGTCTCCTTTACCAAGGTATTGACCCATTTTTCATGCTTTTCTTGCTTCTCTCTCATTTCTCTTCCCAGTTTTTCCTCCACCTGTCTAACTTGATTTTCAAAATCCTTTTTGAGCTCTTCCATGGCCTGAGCCCATTGGATATCTATTTCGGATGTTTCGGGTACAGAGGCCTTGGCTTCTATGTCTTTCCCTGATGGTAAGCATTGTGCTTCCTCATCAGAAATGAAAGGAGGAAACATCATCTGTTCCCCAAGAAAGTAGTCTTCTATGGTCTTATTTTTCTTCCCTTTTCTGGGCATTTTCCCAGCCAGTTACTTGGCTTCTGAGATTCCTGTCCACCCCTGCCTAGATCAGCCCAGCTAGTGCTTGGGGTCTGAGATTCAAATGCTGCTCCCCAGCCTCAGGGCTTTCAGGGGCAGACGTGGCTGCTATTCAATGTGAGCTTAAGTTCTGGTGCTCAGGTAGGGGCAGGGCTGCCTCCCGGGCTCAGTTTCCTCAGGGGGTTTACGTGAAGACCTTCAGTAATGGCCCTGAGGTCCTTTCTGCTTGTGGAGTCCCAGACCGCCACCACTGCCTCTGCTGCTGCCTACGCCATTGCCTCCCGAGGGGGCCTGACTCACAGAGACACCCCGCTCCCCTCTAGGCCAGCCCAGACGTCTCTCTCACTGACCTGTAGGGCTTGTGGGTGAAGGGACCTTTGCCGCCACCGGAGATGCTTGGATCAGCTACTCTTGGGCCATGTGGCCAGGACGGGGCCGGTGTGGGCTCCGCTGTCTGGTGCATGACAGACCCCTGGGTCGGCTTTCCAGGGCTCTCTGGAACGGAAATCTCCTCCACTGTGTTTCTGCGCGGCCAGAGTTTGTGGGTAGTTCTTTTTACAGGAAATTTATGGGCTGTGGGTTCAGAGCTAGCATACGTGAGTCTTTCTACTCCAACATCTTGGCTCCCCCACCCGGAATTATTTTCTTGAGTAAGCTTTTGTAATTCTTTTTCCATTTGACCAATTCTGTTTTTTATGGAGTTTTTTTCCTTCAGTAAATTTTTGTGCCTTTTTTTTTATCCATTAAGTCATATCTGTCCAAAGAGTCCCCTGTAATCCCATTCTGAGCAATTGTCTGACCCTCCCTCCACCGTTGTGTGTCTGGTCTGAGAGTTGCCCAAGCTATGGCTACTGCTCTGGCCAGGCTCCCCCTCCCCTCCCCCTTACAGCATCACAGGCTTCTCCTGCTGACCTCTCACATTATCTTAGACTGTTTTTCCCCGTTGCTGATGTCTTCCTCCAGAAGGTTCCTTTCCATACGCTCCACATTTATTTTGTGCCCACTGATTGATGTTGCCAACAGGTTGTCTCTTGCCAAGTGATGGCAGTGACTTTTTGCGCATTGTTTGTCTCCCTGGGTTTCAGTCCAGTGCCTGGCACATACTCAGCACCTAAGTGGGTATTTATTGATTAATGCCATTCCTGGGACTTGATGTGTCCTGATATTGTGAACAATGACCACCTCCCCCACTGGTCCCTTCACCTGCTCCAATGCCAGTACCTCCTCCTCCCCTTCTAGCTACATGCTTCTGCCTGACTGACCCTAGAGAATTCCACCCTGTGACTGAACCCCACTCCCAGAATATTGAGAAGCCACCCAAACTCATTCTACAGTGATGAACAAACTCCCACCCCCATCCTACCCTCCCCATACCGGTGAGTCTGACAGCCAGTGTCATTATTCCAATCCACTTGTGTAACCAAGCCCTTTTATTTACCTCTCCAAATCTGCCTCCCACCCCCAGCCAGTCACATTCTAAAGCTCCTCACCCCAACCCCTCCACTGTGCTTGTTAGAATTTCTGTTCCATGGGTAACAGACTTGTTTTCATCTTAAATGTTTTCCTTTCCAACACTTTCTATCTTATGGCTCTCACAAAGACTGGGCTCCCCCCCTGAAGACAACAGTCTTTCCAGCTGCTCTTCCCCACACCTTCTCCCCAGTAGTTGTAGCCAGAGTGTTGGAATACACTTTAGTCTTGGTAGACACTTCCAGGCTCTCTCTGGATCACTGTCACTCATATGACCTTTCTTCCTTTGATCCATATTTGTCAGTTAATCAGAATTCTGGTAGCTGTTATCTCTTGACACCCTGCCCCCCTCCCCTAACATTCCCTTTCTTTCCTCAGTGAGTCAGTCAGTGCCTGACTCACAGGTTTTCTCTCTTCCTCAACTCCTTCCCTCATATTAGGGGACTTAAACATACATATTACTAGTCTCTCAAACACTCTTAATTCTCTGTTCTTTAATTCATTCATTTCCTATGTCTTCTTCTCCTTTACCCCACCTCGGCTACCCAGAGATGGCCATACCCTTGGTCAAGTGTTCCGCCTCCATGTTGGAGAGCTCTGAAGTTCTCTTGTCTGATCACAGTGAGTTGTCATTCCGCTTCTCCTGTCTTGCACCCCTATACCCTACCCATAGGCCTCACCTTGACCTCCAGCCCCTCGATCCCTCAGCTCTTTCCCAGACTGTCACTCCTGCCCCACCTCTGGCCTCCTCCCTTCCCCATCTTGACCCCTTGGTGAACTGGCTCAGCTCTACACTGTCCTCTTATCTTGAGTCCCTGGCTCCTTTAACCTATCCTGTCTTGTCCTGTATCACTCCCACTGTCCCCTGCCTTCATTCTTTAAAGCATGATGCTGAATGAAACTGGAGAAAAATCACAAAGTTGGCAGGCCTGGCTCAACTTTAAATTTAGGCTCCGTGGTATCAATTGGGTCCTCATCATGGCAGAGCACTCCTTCTGCACCTCTCTTATCCACTCCCTCTGCCACTCACTACATTGGCTCTTCTAGACCTTTTTATCCCTCCTCATCACCTCACGCCTGGATGGTTCCTTATAGCCTGACGGTTTAGGTTTCTCTCTACTCCAGTCTATCAAGGCTGTCAAAGTGAGCTTCCTCAAGCAATATTCTAATAATGTCATTCCCCTTTTCCGCATTCAGTAAATTCCAGTGACTCCTTGTCACCTTTAAGATCAAACACAGAATCCTCTGTTTGCCATTCAAAGCCATTCATCAGCTGGCCTCTCCTACCTTCCTGGTCTTCTCACACCTTACTCCTCTCACATATTCAGGTCAGTGGTACTGGCCTCCTGACTGGTCCTTCCATTCCATCTTGGAATTCTGTGCACTTTCCCTGGTTGTACCCTATTCCTGGAATTCTTTCTCTCCTCATCTCTCACCTCCCTGGCTTCCCTCAAGCCAAGTCAAGAAGCATTTATTTCTTCAGCATCACCTGCATCCAGGTGCTGTGCTAAGCTCAGAAAATACAAACAGGAGAAGAAGGAGGTGACAAGCTGCTGTCTGCTGTCAAGGAGCCTGTGTTTCCCCATCAGAAGCAGAAGATCAGGCCCAGGGGTATGAAAGACCAAGTCCTTCCAGCAGGTAGCTGAGCCAGGAATGACTGCGGTTGGCCTGGGTGACCTTCGGAGTCATCCACCTAGAGACTGGCCTTGCTTCTGATGGTTATATGAGCTTCCAGGATAAAGAGAGAGTCTGCTTCCTACAAGAAACCCTCCTTGTTAGAGCCTTCCCCAAATTTTCCTGCCTCTAGCTTGCTTGTCCACAGCTTTTTACATGCTATCTCCCTCATCAGGCTAGGAGCTCCTAGAGGGCTGATACTGTCTCTTGCCCTTCTTTGGGTCCCCAGGTCTTAAGCACAGTACCTGGCACATGATAGGTGCTTAATCAACTTCTTATTGGCTTGAATTCTTTTGTTTTCATCTTTTTTTTTTGAGGTTCAGGTAGAAAAGCTTCTGAGACAAGTTGCTGTCTTATTTTTTTTTTAATATTCAATGTTCTATCAGCTATTGAACAAGTGGATTAAGTGACTGCTTTTTGTAGTTGAATAGAAATGCTGGGAGCTGAGCTCATCCTCTCTGGTCTCCCATTCCAGGTGCAGGCCACATGTCCTTTTCTGTTGAGGAGCTTGGAATGGCAATACAGATTAAAACTGTTGGTCTCCAGTTTGGGGGCCTGGGGTCTCTCAGAACGATTCCACTCTAGCCAGGTTTGTTGGTTGAGTCCCCTAGAATATCTGGAGGCTGATTGTTCTTCTCAGAGAGTTCCCCTCAACTTAGAATTCAGATAGATCCGGTCCTGAGACAAGTCATTCTCCTCCCACTGCCTCTATTTGAATGTCCTATAGACTCTTGCACAGGTGGCTAAAATAATACTTTATCGAGATGAAGAAAAGTTTATTATTGTTCTTTACCAAGACAAGGAAGGAATGGAAAGCTTTTCTGGATTTGGGTCTCCAGGGCAGAGAAGGGCAGGTGAGGCCAGGGATCATCTTTTGGCCATGGGGTACCTGGAGGCTTGACATAGACTGATGGAGCCCATGTGGAAGTGCTAGTCTGGGCTGTGGGAAGTGAGGACTGAGTTTTATCTAGTCTCATGTCAGGTAGAAGTGTTTTGGGCACCCAGAAAAGCTACTGTAATATGAGGATGTGGTGTGGAAAGAACTCTGGTTCTAGGATAAAATCCCATCTTGTTACTTCCTGTGTGACCCCTCCCTGGGCCTCAGTTCTACATCTGTAAGATGTGGGAGCTCGACTTGGTGACTGACTCCCAAGGGTTTATCCAGTTCTAAATCAGTATTTCTCTGATCTGGTCAGTGGAAAAGTATTTCCAGCCTTGACATTTCCTCTCAGAAGCCCCATGTATGGCAGGGAATCCATTCCAGGGTTCCCTGGAGCACAGTTGGGACAAATGCTGGCCTACATAATAGTTTCTAGTCTGTCTCAAGTCAGAGTTGAAGGAAAATGGGTGGTCCAGACTGGTGGAACGTCACAGTACACTAGCTACAGTATGCTAGCTCCTTTGTAAACAGGGTTGGGTCCCCACCCAAGGGTCAGGCAGAGAAGGTGGACTTACCTTGGTATTCTAGGCAGAGCTTCATATCTGAGCCCCATCACTTACTAGCTGTGCGACTTTGGAGAGGGTTCTTTACTCCTGAACCTTAGTTTCCTTCCTGGAAAATTAAGTATGAGTGTTATTATAGCTTTCCTTGAGAGAGCAAGAAAGCATTACAGGGGCATAATGATCATTAGAACTTGTTACATGGGCAGTTGGGAGACTCCAGTGAGATAATGGATAGAAAATATTTTGTAAGTCCGACAACCCGTCCAAGTGTCAGTTCTTAATGTGATTATTCAGGCCCCGTGTTTTCTTCTGCCAAGGCACCTAAATTCCAGAATCTTGTTTTATGTTTTTATTCTTTAGGTCTCTTTTCGCCTAGAGCCCTGTGGTTAGAATTGTTTCCCCTTTCCATCATCTCCAGACTACTGTACTTTCAGCTTTTCCCCTACAGAATTCATCGGAGCCCTGTTCTTTACCAGATTGCCTCCCCACCATTCTGCATGTTCATCTTTCCTTTCTCAGTGCAGAAGGTCTCTAAGCAGACAGTGACCATACAGCTATTAGAGTTGTGTCCTAGGGATTCCAAGAACGCATCTTGCCTCAGACTCCATCTCTGGCCATGTTACCTAGCATTGAGTGGAGTATGTGGGGCAGTCTCCTTATCATCTGGGATATCGATCTCAAACCTAGTTCTTCCTCCTGTCTCCTTGTCATTGAGTCCTTTTTCATGTGTGCCCAGTCTTCATGAGATTTTCTTGGCACCCCAGTATCTCTTGCCATTTCCTTCTCCGGATCATGCCTAGGGTCACAGAGCTAGTAAGTGTCTAAGGCTGAATTTGAGCTCAGGAAGATGTATCTTCCTGACTCCAGGTCCACCACTCTTTCCATTGTTGCTACCTAGATTGTTTCTGTGATCATTCCCATTTCCCTTTGCTCCCTCCGTCTTTTTCCAAGTGTAGCGATCTGAATTGCCCATGGTCTGTATCCTCAGTGTGGCCAAATAAGGACAGAATGGTGGATTCTGGTTTCTTTCTAATCCTCTTCCTAGTGATGCCCGGATCTTGGTTGGCAACACATTGACCTATTGTCATGAGGTAGCAGCCTATAGGGTCTCCCAGGCTCTTATCATCCCCATCATCTTGGGATGATTTTTCCGTTATCTTTATGTCAAAGCTGCCCACATGGCCTTAAAAGACCTTGCAGGTTATTACTATTGACTTGGCATTTCATTACATCAGAGAGCAGACTTAGTGGTTGGTCCCTGAGGGATGCTGGGACCTTTAGGCTTCTCCATTCAGAGACTTGCCTGTTTATCCTAGCCTTTTGTTATCTAGCTCTAAGCCAGCTCGAGATAAGCAATCATGGAGAGTGACAAAATCAGTGGCCTCCAACTTGAGAAAGCCCACGTGCTTTTGAGATTTGAGATTTGAGGATGTGAGGACTGAGCACCTTTCATCTGCATCCAATTTTCTGTCATTTTTTACATTTTGGAGAAAAGCAAAGGTCTTGCCTTCAGGAGGGCCGGTATATCTGGCTGAGCAGTCTGGGGTTCGAGGGAGTGGACCCTGGCCATGGCCCTGTGGGCTTTCTCCTTTGATTTCCCCTTGTGATTCTCCATTACATGCTTGGCCCTGTTTGTCAACGATGAGTTGAGTGCACATTTATTCAGCACCAGCTGTGTGCAAGGCACTTAAGTCAGGGGTAGTGTGGCCTGTGTCAGTGATCTTCTGAGTCTGAATGACTTGTGCTCAAAGCCTGCCTTGGTGATCCCCAGTGACCCTGTAGACATCTCTCGGAGCAACACCGCAACATGCATTGGTAGGAGGGGCAATTTCCTCAACTCCCTGCAGGTCTGGGACCCCTTTCCAAATGAAAAAAGAGTCAATGACGATGTCTTAGGGCTGGGTTACAAAAGCCAGAGATGGTCCTTTCTTCCATTCTTCTACGGGAATATAGCATTTACACAGATAAGCAAAGACAGATTCCATCCCATCCATTAAGGCAAAATGATTTGGAGGGAGTGAGGGTTGCAGCAACAATGACGTTCTCTTCCAAGAACCAAACCTTGAAGGGAGCCAGAAGTTCCAGGAGAATGGTGGGAGGGCATTTCAAGTATGGGGTGGTAGCCTGGGCAAAGGCATGGAGGTAGGAGACAGAACAGCTAGTTGAAAGGGAACATAGGGTGTGAAATCAGTTTTTGAAAGCTAGGCAGGAATCACACTGGGCTTATTTAATTTGGGCCTGCTCCTAGGAAACATTTTTGAGTATAGAGATAACATGCTGAGCCTTGTGCTTCAGGCATCCATTGGGCAGGGTTGTGGTTGACGCAGAAGGTGCCAAGGGCCTGGTGGGTGATGTCCGGCAGTGGCCGTGGACATGGAGACAAGGGCATGTGTCTTACACAAAGAATTGGTGCCAAATATCTGGTGACTGCTTGAGAGGGAGCGAGAGCTTGAGAGTCATGCTTGGATCATGGAGCTATGTGACTAAAGAGGAAGGGAGGAAAATGAAGGAACTTTTGGATAAAGAGAAAGCACTCCTTTTCAACATGCCTTGAGCTGGAGGTTGGAAGTGTTCTTGGAAGGCTACAAAGTATAGGCCACTAGTCTTCAAATCCTGGGAAACTTCTCGAACCTAAGGAGATGACCAGTGAGCATCTCAAAAAAGAGGCAGTGATGGGGGCCTGTTTGGGAGGACATGTGCTGTCACAAACAGGACCAATCCTCTGCCTGCCTGCTTCCCAACGGGGATATAAGGACCTTTCTGTGGCTGCTGAACCCTTTGACTCCTCCAAACGTGTTTCAACGCAGAAAACAAACCATTAGCATTTCTGTAGCCCCTTTAAGGTGTGCAAACCACTTTACAAAAAGGATGTAATTTTATTCTCTACAGTAACCCTGGTAGGTAGGTGCTATTATTTTCCCCATTTTACAGATGAGTAAACTGAGGCAGACGAGGTGAAGTGATTTGCCCAGAGTCGCCCACCTAGTAAGTGACTGAGCCTGTTTGAAATTCAGGTCTTCTGCCACCAGCCCCTATACCTAGTGCTCTGTAGTGCCTTCAGCTGCCTCTTGCTGGTCATCTGATCCAGGGAACTTGCCACAAGGCATTTAGGGTTAGAGACCCCAAGGCCCGTGGGGGTTGTGCTCATGTGGTGATCATAGCTCTGACCTAGCACTTTACCAGGGTGATCTCCTTATTGCAACAAAATGCATAGGGGACACATTTATTGAAATCCAATTGTTCCAGCAGTAAACGAGGACAAGTTCCCAGACCCCAGGTTAAGAGCCCTGCACAGTTGGAATTCACCTCGATGTGATTTGCTTCTTGTTTTGATGAATGCTTTTCTCTTCCCTGATACAAAGACTTTTCCAAATACGATGCTCTTCTCTCCCCTACCCACCTAATAAAAGATTGTTTTTAAAGGAGGGTAGATAAAAAGCAATGCTGCAAAACAAGCCACCTTATCAACTATCTGGCAGTATTTGTGCTTTGCCACACCTCTGCCAAAAAATAAAAGGAGGGAGGTACATTTTCTCAGTTTTTCTTTCTTTTTTTTCCTTAATATTTATTTATTTATTTAACTTTTTACATTCATTTTCACAAAATTTTGGGTTCCAAATTTTCTCCCCTTTTCTCCCCTCCCCCCACCCCAATACACCAAGCAATCTAATTTTCCCTATCTCCAATCTGCCCTCTCTTCTGTCATCCCTCCCTTCTCTTGTCCCCATCTTCTCTTTTCTCCTGTAGGGCCAGATGACTTTCTATTCCTCATTAACTGTATGTCTTCTTTCCTAGTAGCAACAACAATACTAAACAGTTGTTCCTAAAACTTTGAGTTCCAAATTATCTCCATCCCTCCCTTCCCACCCATTCCCTTTGGGAAGGCAGGCAATTCAGTATAGGCCATATCTGTGTAATTTTGCAAATGACTTCCCTGATAGTCGTGTTGTGTAAGACTAACTGAATTACCCTCCATCCTATCCTGCCCCTCATTGTTTCTCTTCTGTCTTTTGATCCTGTCCCTCCCCGAGTGTTGACTTCAAATTGCTCCCTCCTCCCATTGCCCTCCCTTCCATCATCCCCCCCTTGCTTATCTCCTTCTCCCCCACTTTCCTGTACTGTAAGATAGGTTTTCATATCAAAATAAGTGTGAATTTTATTCCTTCCTTTAGTCAAATGTGATGAGGGTAAACTTCTTGGTTTTTTTTTTTTCTCAGCTCTCCTCTTTTTCCCTCCACTAAAAAGTTTCCTACTTGCCTCTTAAATGACATATAATTACCCCATTCCATTTCACCCTCTTTCCTCCAACTACATTTCTCTCTCACTATTTACCTTAATTTCTTTTAAGATATGGTCCCATCCTATTCAATTCACTCTGTGCTCTCTGTCTCTGTATGTGTGTGCATGTGTGTATGTGTGTGTGCGTGCATGCATGTACGTGTGTGTGTGTGGTCCCACCAACTACCCAGATACTGAAAAATTTTAAGAGTTACATATATTGTCTTTCCATGTAGGAATGTAAACAGTTCACTTATGGTAAGTCCCTTGAGACTTCTCTTTGCTGTTTACTTTTTCATGCTTCTTCTCATTCTTGTGTTTGAAAGTCAAATTTTCTTTTCAGCTCTGGTCTTTTCATCAAGAATGTTTGAAAGTCCTCTGTTTTATTGAAAGACCATATTTTCCCCTGAAGTATTATACTCAGTTTTGCTGGGTAGGTGATTCTTGGTTTGAGTCCTAGTTCCTTTGACTTCTGGAATATGCTATTCCACGCCCTTCGATCCCTTAATGTAGAAGCTGCTAGATCTTGAGTTATCCTGATTGTATTTCCACAGTACTGGAATTGTTTCTTTCTAGCTGCTTGCAAGATTTTCTCCTTGACCTGGGAGTTCTGGAATTTGGCCACAATGTTCCTAGGAGTTTCTCTTTTTGGATCTCTTTCAAGTGGTGATTGATGGATTCCTTCAATACTTATTTTGCCCTCTGGTTCTAGAATGTCAGGGAAGTTTTCCTTGATAATTTCATGGAAGATGATGTCTAGGCTCTTTTTTTGATCATGACTTTCAAGTAGTCCCATCATTTTTAAATTGGCTCTCCTGGATCTATTTTCCAGGTCAGTTGTTTTTCCCATGAGATATTTCACAT
Organism: Bettongia penicillata ogilbyi; assembly: GCA_023548195.1. NCBI lineage: Eukaryota > Metazoa > Chordata > Mammalia > Diprotodontia > Potoroidae > Bettongia > Bettongia penicillata. Next base: position 2,287,533 of record JAJHZJ010000451.1, read on the forward strand.
TCTCTTCCATTTTTTCATTCTTTTGGTTTTGTTTGGTGATTTCTTGGTTTCTCGTAAAGTCATTAGACTCCATCTGTTCCATTCTAATTTTTAGAGAAATCCCGGGCTGCCGCCTCTGCCTCCACCGCTTCCTCCCAAGGGGGCCCGAGCCACAGAGACACTCCGCTCCCCTCTCGGCCAACTGTCTCTCTCACTGACCTGTAGCTTCTGTGGGCGGAGGGAGCTTCCCAGCCGCCAGAGCTTCCGTCCCTGAAGCCTGCTCAGATCAGCTTCTCTGGGGCCGCGGCCAGGGCAGCACTGGGGTGGGGTCCACTTTCTGGGGCGCGACGGACCCTGGGGACGGCTCTCCAGGGCTCTCTGGAACGGAAATCTCTTCCACTATGTTTCTGCACACCCTGCAATGATCCAGAACTTCTGGGGAGCTCTTCTTACATTAAATGTATGGGCTGTGGGTTCGGAGCTCGCATACGTGTGTCTTTCTACTCCGCCATCTTGACTCCGCCCCTCAGTTTTTCTATAGGGCCAAACCTGGTCATTTTCCTTTCATAGTGTTCAGTTTTATTGCCGGGGGGAAGGTGTCCCTTTACATTATTTTAATAATGTCAGTAGTGTTTTATACATAGTGTGTGTTATTAGTTTCCTGGTTCTGCTTACTTTATTCTGCATCTATTCATATAAATCTTCTCACACTTCTCTACACTTGTCCTGTTTGTTTCTTCCGCACAGCAAGATGACGTTATAGATCTTCATGGACCACCACTGGTTCAGCCATCCCCCAGTTGATGGGCATCTTTATTCCTAGTTTTCGACCATCATAAAAAGCACTGCCATGAATATTTCATTGTTTATGAGATTTTTTTTCACCTTAATCTTAGGTTACAAGCCTAGAAGGGCAATCTGTGGGTCAGGTAGTACAGGTATTTTCATTGCTTTTTTTGCATGTTTATTATTTTTTTTAATTTTGATTTGGTAGAACAGAATGCAGCTTTTAAAGCTTCACCAAATGGTTTTCAACTCATACAATTTCCATCTTTTGCCATTCTTTGCCCGTTTTCTGGTTATGATGTGAAACCTTGGAGTTGTTTTGATTTATGGTTTTTATTTTTACTATTCAGTCTTTCATATGGTTAATAGTTCACAGTTCTTTTGCAAATTATTAGTTTACATCTCTTGGCCACTAATCCATGTTAGTCACATACGGAAACGTAACACCAATGGAACTCTTGGATTTACCTTTTTAAGAGGCACCATGTGCAAAGATTTTTTCCCCCAGAAGTTTCTTTTCTTATCCTACCTGCATGGATTTTGTTGGTACAAAGGCTTTCATGTAATTGAAATCAAAATCATCTGTCTTATCTCTTTCTTGGTTAATAATAATTCCCTTAGCTATACCTATGAAAGGTACCTGGTCTTTCTTTTTCTCTTATTTTTTTTTTTCCTATGCTGTGGCCTTTTGGTATTCAGATTACCTATCTGTTTTGAACTTATTGTGGTATGTGGTGTAAGATGTTGGGCTAAACCATCATTTCTGCAAAGTGGAAAAGATGGCGAGACGCGGGCTAGATGTCCAGATGGTATAATTAGGGGAATTTCTAGCTGCTTGGATGATTGTACACAGGAGTAGTCGTTAATGGTTTGATGTGGCCTTGGCAGGTGGCCCCCCCCAGGGAACTGAGTGAGCATCCTTGTGTGGCTGATCATTTTAGTCAATAACTTAAGGCATAGATAGTGTACAGGACCCAAAGCTGAAGTGGATAGCTAACATATCAGATGACAGATCTTAACAATCTAGAATATTGAGGTTTATGAAATTTAGTGGGGATAAATGTCCATTCTTTGGGGCTCAGAAATAAACTTCACACATACAAAATGGGAAAGGCTCAATTTGTCTGCAAAAAAGATACTGAGATTTTAGAAGTGCAAGTTCTATATCTGTGCAGCCATTTAGATCTTGGGTTGTTGAGAAACATGAGTTCTAGAAAAGAAAAGGTGATAATCGGAGTGCTATCAGAGGTTTAGAGCTGGAAGAGACTGTGGAGGTCATGAGGTCTAACCCCCCTTGTCTTGGATCTTATTTGAGTCCCCAACATCCTTCTAGTCAGTATAGAGGGAGGAAGGGATAGAGAGAGAAAAGGAGGAAGGGAGAGACAGAGAGAGAAAAGGAGGCAGGGAGAGACAAACAGAAAGAGTAAAGGAGGGAAGGAGAGACAGAGACAAAGAGAGAACAGGAAGGGAGGGAGGGAGGAACAAGAGAAAAAAGGGGGAGGGAGAGACAGAGAAAAGGCAGGAGGGAGATACAGAAAGAGAGAGAAAGCAGGGGGAGACACAAAAAAGGAGGGAAGGAGAGGCAGAGAGAGAAAAGGAGGGAGCAAGGACAACAGAGGAGGGAGGGAGAGATAGAGAAACAGGGAGAAGTGACAGAGACAGAAAAGGAGGGAAGGAGAGAAAGAGACAGAGAGAAAAGGAGGGAGGGAAAGACAGAACAGCAGAAGGGAGAGACAGAGACAAAAAGAGAACAGGAGGGCAGGAGGGACAGAGACAGAGAAAAGGAGGGAAGGAGAGATAGAGATAGAGAATAGGGTGGAGGGACAGACAGCAAAGGAGGTGGGGAGAGACAGAGAAAAGGAGCAAGGGAGAGACAGTCAGAGAAAAGGAGGGTGGGAAAGAGAAAAGGAGGGAGCAAGAGACAGAGAGAAAAGGAGGAAGGGAGAGGCAGAGAGAAGGAAAGGAAGGGAGGGAAGGACAGAGATAGAAAGAAAGGGAGGGAGGGACAGAGAGAAAGGGAGGGAGTGAGGGACAGAGAAAAGAAGGGAGCGAGACAGACACAAAAGGAGGGAGGGAGGGAAAGAGACATTGAAAAGGAGGGGAGGCAGAGACAGCGAGAGAATAGGAAGGAGAGACAGAGAGAGAAAAGGAAAGAGGGAGAGGGGAGGCAAATGAGGTAGGGAGAGACAGAGACAAAAGAAGGGAGGGAGAGAGGGAGAGACAGACAGAAACTTTGTGCCATTTGGAGGCTTCTAGGGAGGCCCCGAAATTGGGGAGGTTTGAGTATGTTTCTAAAAGCCCTCTCCAACCTGCCGTCTTGCCCTGTGGGCTCTGTGATCCAGTGCCTGTGGTCTCCTGACTAGGCCTGCTCCTCTTTGCCTCCCTTCAGGTCCCACCTAAAATCTCCCAAGAAGCCTTTCCACTCCTCTGTAACCTGAGGCTGCCTTCTCAGATTTCCCCACTCTGTCTTCTCTCTGTCTCATCACCTCTTATCCCTCTTTCAAACCGGAAACTTTATCCTTCCTTGGGTTCCCAGTTTGACCTAGTGCCTGGCACACAGTAGGTGTCCCTCTGAACTTACCAAGCTCCACTTCCTGTGCTGTCCACTGAGGCTAGCCTCCTCTGGACACCTCTTCTCACTGTTCTTGTCAGAAATCAGAGAGGAAGGGTAGGACCCTGGGAAGAGTGGATTGGGGACAGGCAGGGCCCTCTTGGACTGGCTTGTGTGATGTGGAACTTTAAGCAGGAGGCAGAGCCCTGGGTCCTTCTGGGTTGGCCTTTAGACATTTCCTACCTCAGAACCCCATCCCCGCCGTTTTCCAATGAGCTCACAGCTCAGCTCAGCGTTGGTGCCCCAGCTTGAATTTGCCAGAGTGCATCTTCTGAATTATGGCCTCTGTGTGGATAAGCAGAGCACCGCCCTGCCCCACCCTGGGAAGGAGCCCCCAGAAGCTCCATAAGGCACCAGGGCTACTGACAGAAGCATCAAGAGTTGAGCATTCCTTGACCCATTGAGAGTGGTCTCTGTTTCCATAGCTTGTCTTGTGGGGGTGGGGGGGAGGCACAGTGGAGGGAGGGCCGGCCTGGACAAGTCACTCAAACTCTCTGCCTCTATTGAAGTGGGATCATATTTGTAGCCCCGTGCCTGGCACCAAGTGGTATTGAATAAATCCTTGCGCACACAGAAGCCAAGAAATTGCCAGATAAGAATACTGAGGTTCACATGGCTTCTAGAATTGGTCTGGGACTGGAATCTGGGGCTTGTTCCTCCACACCCTTCATCTCCCTGAGCCTCAGTTTCTTGATCTCTAAAATGAGGGGGTTAACAGCACTGACCTCCTGCAGTTGTGGCACACTCTCTGGCAGTGTCCCCCATTGGGCTGCTACCAGGCACTACAGACAAGTGAATGCACTGGTGCTCGTGCTCAGCAGACACCTTCTTTCGGGAGCGGCTGGATTGTCAGCCTCAGCCCCAAGTTCCAAGGACATGGTGGTTTTTTTTGGGGGGGAGGTATTTTTTATTTTGAAGGGACCTACCTAGTTACTAAGCAACTGGCCTGGCCCGGCTCCTTAGTGGGAGTGGAATGGGGCAAGTTCATTCCAAAGAAGGGGCAATAGAAGCAGTTGGCGCAGAGTGAGCAGCCCCAAGGATGGCTTCTTTCCGCCTTTCTGGCTCTTATCTCTTCTTTATCTTCCCTGAAAGGGGGCCTGCCTCCACACATGCTGCCGTCTGTTCAGCTGGGGCCAGGGATGGTTAGCGGGACACCCGGTGTGGGCCCAGCTCCACTCCCTGGTCTGCCCTTGGCCCTGCCGGGGCACCCTGAGCTGCTTGGACCTCTTTCATGGCAAACAAGTACCCGGGCCCTTTGCTCAATCAGCGGGCAAACTAGAGGGGAAAAAATAACATCCATTCTGTATTCCCTTGGCTACTGATGCCGCACGACCCCTGATAAGTCATTCCACATTCTGAGACCTCAGTCTTCTTAACTGTAAAATAAGGGAGTTTTTGCTTTTCTGAATATTTAAGAAGGGAAGGCTTTAATTCTGGTGGATGGGTGTGGTGGAATAAGGTAAAGCCAGAAATGTTGTCACAAATGCAAAGCACCAGTAAAATTGATTGTCAGTGGAATCCTCGAAGTTTAGAGCCAAAAAGGGAACTCAGCAGCCACCTCATCCCGCCAGTGCCATGGAGGGGATGGCCCCTAGCTCTCGTAGCCTCCCTGCTGCTCAGCATCTCCCTTCTTTGAAGTGGTTCCTCTGATGTGGACTCAAGGCCCTTTACCATCTGGGCTGCCCTCCTCTAGATTCTCTCCAGTTTTTCTCCTCCAATTGTGGTACCCAAAACTGGCCAAGAAGACTGTAGGTGTGGTTGGACTGGGGGAGAGGGCAGAGTGCATTGGGCTCATCACCCCTTTTGTAAAATATTATTTTATTTGTTGTCAGTGTTCTGCATTTACTTCCATATATCTTAGATTTTTTTCCCCTCCTTCCCCCCTCCCTCCCCCTCTGACCCTGATGGCGTGCAGTCTTATATAGGTTCTGCACATACATTCCCATTAAATACATTTTCACCTTAGTCATGTTGCATAGGAGAGTTAAAATGAATGGGAGAAATCATACAACAAAACAAAACATAATACACAAGAAAATGGTCTGCTTCATTCTGTGACCCAATTTTGTAGTTCTTTCTCTGGATGTGGAAGGCATTTTGCCTCAAGATTCTGTTGGGAATTTTTAAAGTCCTTGCATTGCAATGAAGTACTAAGTCCACCAGAAAAATTCCTCACACACTGTGGTTGTTGCTGTGTACAGAGTTCTGGTTCTGCTCCTTTCACTCAGCATCAGATCATAGAAGTCTTTCCAGGCCTCTCTGAAGTCTTCCTGTTCATCACCTCCTTCTTCCTAATGCAGCCAATAGCTCTTTTGGATGCCATTTCTCACTGCTGGCTTCACTCAGACCCCAAGATCTTTTTCAGCTAAACTGTTGTCTAGCTCACCCTTTCCCATCTTGTATCTCTGAGGGTAATTGTTCAAACCCAAATCTAAGACTTAGCTTATTAATACATGTATAATTAAAATGAGCTCCTTGTCCTAGATTATCTCTGAGATCTCTTGAAGGGAGGCTCAAACCTTCTGGGAATCCAAGACTCTACCTCTACTTCTGCCTCTTCACTAGCTTTTTGTCCACAGGCAGAACTCTTTTTCCTCTCCAAGATTTAGTTTCTTGCTCTGTAAAATGGGTGGTAGGTGTGGGGGAGGGGGTTGTTGGGCAAGATGCTTTCTTCCTCAAGGCACTCACAGCTTCGATGTGGCATGGGATCTTTGGAAGTTCACCAGACACTTAGGCAGCCCCTCATCATTCGAAGGCCTTTGGGCTACCTCAGCCTATTCACACCTGTCCTGACAGATCTAGTGGGGGTGGGGAGCTAAGACCCTCAGGTGAGGCCTGGGCAGATTCTGTGAAGAGGGTTTGACAGGGCATTGACACTTAAGTATGAAGATAACGGTCTGCACTTGGAGTGTTTCTTTTCCCATCTGTAGGATGAGTCAGTGATTACCTGTTTTCTCCAGGATGTCACATAATGGAGACAAATCACCAGAACACTTAGCTGGCTTTGGTGAATGAAAGCAACTAAATGAGGCCTAGATAATAGACTGAGCCTTTGTGGCACAGCTGCAGCCTGGTCACCCTGCCCCTTCACTGACCTTTTTCTTCAGCTAAAGGGCACCATGCCCTGCTGAGGCAAAGAGGAATGTCACATGGCAGAACAGGTGTTTGGTTTTCTGCCTGTGTGACCTCCAGATAAAGTGGGGGTGCCAAGTGCCAATCTCTGTGGCATCTGACATGCTTTTGTGGAATTAGCCTTGCCAGGGTCTTCCTGCTTCGTTCAGAAACAAAGACTTCCATTCCAGAAAGCAGACATTGGCTCATTTTCTCTCATTTCCATCTGGGTTATAGAAATCACCTTGTTTCACGTAGTAGATGTGTTTCTGTGAAGGGAATTTTCATTAAAAATGAACTCTGTTTAAATGGCACGAGGAGAAATTGATACTTCTAAAAACCTCATGTGGTGATTCCCCCCTCCCCATGGTTTAAGTCAGATATCTTTCTTTTGGAGAAATGGGGGTCTCCCTGGGGCTTCTTGATGTGACATTGGGGCTAGGGATGGGTCAACACATGTCTTAGTGGGTGGATGAGTTTGGTCGTTGAAGTTGAAACCCCCTTTTTCGGCTTTTGCCAGGTGGCTTCTGCTGCCTGCATTGAGGAAGAGACTGTGACCTCGGGTCTTTCCTCATCCCACCACTGGTGTTTGAAATGGGTCGGGAGTCTCTTCTACCATCTGTTTTCCTTAGGCCTTGATGTTGCTCTAAAGAGGAAACTCGAACCTCCTTCCAGTTTGTTTATTCAAGCTCAACAAAGGCCTTCTCTATCTCAGCTTGTCCAAATGTTGCCTGTTTTTCAAGCACATTCTTTCCTCCTGTTGGGGTGAAGAAAGTTCTGTCTTCTTAAGTAAGACAGGTTGTGGCTAGCAAGCAAAGACCATCAGGGCTGGTTGGAAGTTGTTTTCAGCATTCATTCAACAAGAAGCGGTGGCTGGCCCTGGAGTTGGCGTCTTGGGTTAGTAATTCTCTTCTCACTCTCCCCCCCACCAGAATACAGTCGCTTCGAATCCAAAATCCACGACTTGAGGGAACAAATGATGAACAGCAGCATGAGCTCGGGGTCCGGCTCCCTTCGGACCAGTGAGAAGAGATCTCTCTATGTCCGGTAAGACGCTTCCATTCGGCCCCTCGGTGACCCAGCGGGCCAAGTAACAACCTCTCGTGGCTGAGCAGGCGTGGTTCCCTGGGAGCTCTGGGGGTGGATGAGCTTGGTCCTGGGATTGCAGAACCCTGCTGGGTGGTCGGCACTATTACTGAATAGTCTGCTCAAAGCCCTGGCCTGGCAAGCTGGTTCGATTTGAGGGGAAAGCCTGGGGTCCCCTCTTCAGTTTATGCATCACTGAGTCCCAGCCCCAGAGCTGCTGAGCTCACCACTTGGGGCTCTCTAAAAGGAGATACATGTGGGTGGGAGATGAGAAGGTTTGTTGGGGGCCGTGTGGGGCTGCCACCACCCCATGCTGAGCCTTGACTGGGCTTTGTCACCTGTTGGGGGGGATGGGGCCTTTTGCTAGCTGCCTGCCTAGCGATAAGGCAGTTCTTCTTTCCTGGGATGCAGGATGGTGAAGGCAGCCCAATGAAAATGGTAATTGCTGTTCTTTTTGTGTTTCTAGATTTCTTTTTCTTCTTTCAATATGTTTCTGACCCCACAGAAGGGAGCCCACCTTTTTGGCCAGAAAGTCTCTCAAAAACTCTCATGTTCTTGCCCAAAGAGATCCTTCCACTGGTCTCCTTGTGTGTTAATAGTGCCTTTCTCTCTCTTTGCCTAAGCCTGAAATCCACTTCCTACTTGAGGGGAAAAGAGAGGTGTGGAGAGTCATGCCCCCAGAAGGTAACATTGTTAGACTTGGGAGTGAAAATGAAGCTGTCTTTTGTGGCCTGGAGCCTTGTTCCCAACCTGGGCACCTAATAGGAAGGATCCAGGTTGGGTGTTCCAGCCCACCCCCCGACAGGTGATGTCTAGTGTCTGGGGTCAGAATCACCCACAGGTGTAGCACTCCAGGGCATGTGGGAACCTGTTTTGTAGACAGCTTGTTCAGAGCTTTATTTTTAGAGACTTTCCCCTCTCCCCACCTCCCTGCTGCCCCCTACCCCCTTCTCTCTCCTTCCCATTGATCTCCTGGGCTCCCAGGTGCCCTTTCAGTCATTGCCCTTGTAGCCCTCTCAGTGTCACACTGACATCCTCTTCTAGACAGTGGAGAGACATTGGGAATGGTGGTAATGGAGCTAGGAGGCAGCATGCCCTGGTTTTTCCATCATTCTGCTGTCTCCTCTCCTGCTTCCTGTGCCAGTACTTTTCCCTTTCCCCTCCTCTCAGCCAGGTTCTGTGCCTCTCCATGCCCCTTCTCAGGCAGGCCCACTGGGGAATGCTGAGGGGCAAAGTCTGTAAACACTTAGATGATCCAATAAATGAAATGATTTAGACAAAAAGAAAACAAAACCCTTGACTTCTTCTGAGCCAGTTTCAGATTCTTGGGGTGAGGCTCTAGTGTTAAACCACTTGAAGGCTGAAGCATGTGAAGGCTGGGGGGTCCACACAACATGGCCCTACGGCCTTGTAGATCAGGAAAGTTGATGCCCAAAGGCCCGAATGCAACCAAGTACTTTTCAGCAGCCAGGCCCCAGTACCTACCTGGAGCATCTTACTCAAACAGTAAACATTTAATAAAGTCCTACTGTGTGTCAGGTACTGGGCTGCTGGGTGTGTGGGTGTGTCTGGCCTTTTGGCGCCTTCTTCTTGGCCCCAAGTGGGTACTGGCAGGTTGAGGATCCTAGCTGGGATACCTCGTCGCAAGCTTCTTCCTCTCTGGACTGTGAGGGCCCAGAGCAGCAGATGGGAGGCCTGCTCATTCTTGGGAGCCCTGTGGTCTTATTTCAGGAAATTTTGGTTAGAGAAGCCTTCTGCCATCAGGCAGCCTGTCCAGCAGCTTTTCGGTAGTACTTAACTATGTGCCCAGCACCATGCTAGACTGTTCGCCGGTGCTTCAAGGGTTGGAACTTTGTGATCAGGCCCAGAGTAGCTGGGATTCCCCCAGGTCCAGCTGATTGCATAGCACTAGATGGAAACAGAATGACCAATGACGAAGAATTTGGATCAGCGATCACATATAATCTTAAAGTCAGTTCAGGGCTTTGCACAGGATGGATCTTCTGGGTGCTGGTTGTGCTGTGTGACCCCCAGAGCGGACCAGTCCCCATAGAGGGTTCGTTTCCTTCAGGGCTTCTCTGGGTGGCTTAAATGCCCTCTGCTTTTCTATTTGGGGAGCCCAGTCCTTAAGCTTCTCTCTCTCCCTCTCTCTCTCCATCCCCCTTCCTATAATTGCCCATTTGGGTCTGCATCTTCTAGGGAAGGTTGTGAAGCTGTTGGGCAGAAGCTAGTATGTAGTGGCTTTTATGGCAGACCCTCCCTAGTAGCCCGAGGACGCCTCCTTCATCTCTCCTGTCCTCCCCAGCTTGTCTCTTCAGGCTCTGCTGAGCGGCAGTCTTCAGTCACCAGCTGCCGAGTAGACATTCCCAACTGTTTGGAATTCCTGTTCTGTTGAGATGCTCGTAAGCATCTTCAATTCAGCAGATCCAAAATGGAGCTTGGCATTTCACTGCTCCCAGTTCCTGCATCCCACCCCTCCTGATTTCTCTCTAGGGCAGCGCCACCCTTCCAGTTTTGTAGATGCATTCACCGCCTCAGTCATCCTCCAGTCTCCACTCTCCTCTCCCATATCCTGGGCGGTGCCAGCCCCCACCCACCCAGTCCACACTCATCCCCTCTTGCTTAGATTATGGCAATTCCACCTTCCCTGATTCCATCCCCCTATCCCATATGATCATCCTATAATTAGGACCCCAGACTTCCTTGGTTCTAGGTTATAACTACTAAATTGTAAACTGCGTGAGGACAGGGACCAGGACTGTTTCTTTTCTATACTTTGTACCCTTCTTAGTGTAGTGCAGAGGCATACAGTCGGTGCTTGATTAGGTTCATAACTTTAAAATGAACCTGCCTGCTACGAAGAAGTTTGGAGCATTGGGTGGCAAAGATCAGGGGAAATTTGGGACAGTTGGTGCCCAAGAAAACTGGTCGGGCAGCTTCCCAAAGACTCCGTGCCAAGTAAGGCAGGGTCTTTCAGAAAGAATGTCAGGCCCTTAGCCAGGGAATGCTTCCAGGAAAAGGATTTCGTGAATGATTCCCTTGAGTGAAAAGGGCACTCCCTCTGGAGCCCAGGGCCCCAGGCAACTGGCCTCTATGTGTTAACAGCCCACCTGGGGCCTGGAAGAGGGTGCCAGAGGGCCAGCCACGCCCAGCAGCCCAGTAAGTCCCGCACCCCCCCTGCCCTTGAGCAAAGCCCGGCCTCAGAGAATGCACACCTGACTTCCACCCTGTCTCCTGAAACTCCCTTACCCATGTTCATTTCACATAAAGTAGGTGTTGTCTTGGTCTGAGTGGGAGCTCCTGGGTGTGGGGGGAGTGGCTCTCACTGTTATCTTTGGTATCCCCAATGCTTAGCTCACTGACTGCCACCTAAGTGATTGTTGCTCCGCTGCGGGTCCCTTCCAGCTCCATATCATGCCTACCTTGTGCCAGGTGCTTTGCTCAGCACTTTACAGATGTTATCTCATTTGATTCTCACAAGAACCCCGTGAGGTCACTGCTGCTATTATGTCAATTTTACCACTGAGAAAACTGAAACTGCCAGAGCTTAAGTGACTTGCCCAGGGTCACACAGCTTAGAAGTATCTGAGACAGAACTTTGTGACTCCATGGTGCTACTGGCCGCCTCATTGGATTCTTTTGTTTCTGGACCCCACCCCCCATCATCATTTCTCTCCAGTGTTCTGTTTCTTCCTATCTCCCAGCTCCTTGCTAGCTGCCTTCCATGAGCCCTCCCCTCCTCAGCCAGACCTTCACTTTCCTCTCATCTGACTCTTCTGCAGTCTGGCTTCTGACCTCATCGTTCCACTGAAACTGTCTCCTCCAAAGTCCATTCCGAAATGTGACGTCCCTTTCTCGCAGCTCATCCTTTGGGATCTCTCAGCATCTTTCCAGCATTATCTCAGTCATTCTTTTAGCGGGGAGCTAAATTTTCACAGATGTGTGTATGTGTGTGTGTGTGTGTGTGTGTGTGTGTTCATCCTTCATTGCCAAAGAAGACCATGCCATCAGAGAAATGATGACATGACTTGCACTCGACTTTGTTTTGAGTGAGGGAAGGCTGTGCAGGTCACCAGCCTTACTTCTCCAGAGCCATCTGATATCCAGAGACCAGATATTCCTCAGGATGACTGGAGATGACCCAGGATGAGGCCATTGGGGTTAAGTGACTTGTCCAAGGTCGCACAGTTAGTGAGTGTCAAGTGTCTGAGGTGAGATTTGAACTCAGGTTCTCCTGACACCTGCCCTGGTGTTCTATCCACTGCACCACCTAGCTGCCCACATTCACAGATGGGTATGTACCTGACACATGACAAATACTTTTTAGCATTTTGACAGTTAGGAACGAGCTCATGTAAACTGTGACCACTTGAGCCGAAGCAGGGATGTGGACAGAGAGTGAGAGCAATCCAGGCCTGAGGGACAGGCTCCCCCGCCCCGCAGCCCCAGCCCTGGAAGCCTCCCAGCTTTGAGGATAGCTGGGTTAGCTAAGGTGGCCTTGCCAACTCCCTTCTGCCTTCCTGGTTCTGTCCTTAGGAGCCCAGCAGAAAAGCTGAACTAACCTGAAGCTGGCTAACCTTTCCCCCCTCCCCCACTCCCAGGCTGTTTCCTCGTTTATTGTCACCTTGTTCTTCCAAGCAGTTCTCGTTGAGAACGATTTGAACCTTTTATAGAATAGCCCTTTTGTAAGATAAAAAACTGTCCTGCCTCCCCACACTTTCTGAAAGTCTGTGCAAAGCAAAATGTCTTGGTTTGTGTTTTATTGGAACAAAATCAAGAATTTATTAAGCACATCTTAAGGATAAAATAACAAAATCATGAAAATCCTCCTTCAGCGTCATTCTCTTCCATGTCACAGATTTTGGAGATCTTCCCAACCCTCTCCTAGGCTCCACAGAAAGTGGCAGAGGAAGGGTGGGAAACTGAGTCCTCAGATTCCAGATCTAGAGATCTTTTCCCTGAAGCCAAAGGTGAACAGTAAAACCCAGCGGCAGTAGGTGTCCCATTTGGAACATGGACTTTGCCAGATGCTGCGGGCAGGAGTTGGGGAAAGGGACGGGTACTGTTGCTTTACCTTCAAGCGGCAGCCTCAGCTGTCCAGCAACTCATACTTACTTAACCCAGTCTTGGAAACTTCCATCACCCAAGGTTGGAATTGGAGGCATCAGAGAAACCCGGAGAGTGCCAGTGCCTGGGCTCTTGGTGCCAGGGAACCCTCTGTAGCAGATGGAATGAGTTCTGGTTTCCCTCAAAGGGGGAGAGTCATGAATGCTTCCCCTTTCTCCCAGTCCCATGAGCACCTCTGAGGCTGGGAGGGGACAGTACCAAGACTACCCATCGGGTATACGGCAGAAGGCAAGGGAAGGATTGGTGACCCACTGCCCATAAACTGGCAGCGTTGTCTGTCAGTCTCACTGTTGTTGACTTTGCTTCAAACTTGGTTTGAGTTCAAGTAAGTGGCTGACTGTACATATGTGGGAGTTGTTTTTATTGACCGTTGTTTTGTGGTGCCTTCCTTCTGAGGAGCACCCATCCCTCCACTTGGGGCCCATCTCAGGGTCCTTCTTTTTGCTCCTTTTGACCCAATTCCTGCCTAGTTTCAAGACCACCATGCTCAAATACTGCCAGCACCTCCAGGAGGGCTTTTCTGGTTTCTCAAAAAGTCATGCTTTTTGCTCCATTGCCCTCCCTACACTTACTGGGAAGCTGCAGGCTCTGGCGCCTTGTAGTTACGAAGCTTAGGGTTCTTCTATCTTTGTAGATTTGGACAGGCCCGCCTCTGTGAGTCTTTCCTTCCTCCTTTGTCCAACAGGGTTCCCCGTGTGGTGAGACTCCAAGGAGACAATGGGTAGAAACGCTCGGGGAGGGCTCCCGGGATCTTTCCTGGGTGAAGGCACTCATCTTCTCCCTTCCTTTCCGACTTCCATCTGCTACCTCCAGGTGGAGTGTGGAATGTGTGCAGACTCTGGGTTGGCAGGGACCTTGGAGATCACCCTTTGGTTCTCACAGGCTCATCAGTCGCCACCTACTGCACCCCAGGCTGTGCTTCCTAAGTCACCTCTTCCCATCTGACCCTATCCTGGTTTCTTCAAATCCAAACTTAGGCAGCATCATGAGCTCAGGGTTCTTACCAATCCTGATTTCCTGCCTGTGGACATTTTCTAGCCTCTCAGTGTCCTTTCTCAACTGTGGAATCAAGAAGCAAGCATGCCACCTGGGGCATGACCAGGGCAGATGGGGGGCAGCAGGAATGTTGCCTCCTCAGTCCCAGCAGTGACTGCCCAAGGTTGCCTTGGCTTTCTGGGTCAGTGTGTCATAGTGAACTCGGGTCATTTGAACCATCAGGCCTTTGCCAAGTGAACCGCTTTCCAGCCACATCTCATTTTCTTCTGTCTTACCTCTACCTCCCAGAATGGAAACTTCCTTTCAGGGCCGGCTCACATGCTGCTTCCTCTGGGAAGTCCTCCATGATTTTCTCAGCTGAGTATTCTCTTCTTCCTCACTTGACCTTGTGTATCCTCACAGTAGACAATAAGCTCTTTGAGATCCCAGTGCGAGACACCGAACCTTGCACGTTTGTGGTTGCTGTTCTGTCGTGTCTGACCCTTTATGACCCCAGTTGGGGTTTCCTTGGCAGAGATCCCAGAGAGGTTTGCCATTTCCTTCTCCAGCTCTTTTTACAGGTGAGATGATTTGCCCAGGGTCACACATCTAGGAAGTCTCTGAGGCCTGACTTGAACTCAGATCTTCCTGACTCCAGGCCCTGCATTCTATCCACTGTGCCACATAGCTGCCCCTTACATCAGTGCATTCTTGTTTGTTGAACTCAATTGTTTTCTCAGTGGTGGCAGAGGATTAGATTTGGGGTTGAGGTGTTTTCCCCATATTAAGTTGCTTAAATGAGAATTAGTGCTGATAGGGTTTCTCTGAAACTTTTTTCTAGGAAAAACAATTCAATAGGAAACTCCCACTCTTAGAATTGTGGTGGGCAGAAAACAGGAGTTTGTCATGGAAGTTGCCATCATGTTCTTTGCATTGCACGTTGCAAACACTCCTCTCCATCACTGTGTAGACTTAGTTACTGCCCAGCCACGTATTGGGATTATGAAGCCTAATTTTAAACTCAGATTGAAAAAACAACTAGCCTAAATAATTGGGTTACTGGGTTTCTGGAAAGCGGTCAGCCCACATCAGCCTCCTTTTCTCTTCCTACCTCCCGTCAAATGCAGCTCTAGGCCATGCTGACGTTTTTACTGAACTGGAGTCACCTGCATTTTCATTGAAAAAAGTGGATGTCATTGCTGTCTCCCTCCTTCCCTGCCTGCCCACCCGTGCTTGCAGGGAGAGCTTTAAAGCCTTATGGACCTTTGTTCCAGGAAATTCTCGGCAATGTCTGTGAAAACTTCAGCTGTACTGCCCGATCTTCCCTAGTCATACACATGGAGTTTTCGTCAAGAATGCAGCTTTCTTCAGGTCACTCTTTGCCACACTCTTAACCCTAGATTACTTCCACTTGCCTTCTTCGTTCCTGCTTGTGTTGCCAAATAAAACTGGAGGAAATCACAAGACCTTATGGACTAGGTCCATTAGAAATTTTTAACAATTAATTTCAAGTGGGCCCTCACTACATACAGCAAGACAGTTTTTCAGTTATTCCCTAAGTGACTCTCCTATTCAACACAGCATCTGTTCCAAGCCTTCTCTTTTCTCCTCAGGTGTCCCACAGCAGCTCTTCACTCCCTTCCGATAGGGACTTCACCTCATACTTCATGGAAGAAATACAAGTTGTTAACCAAGGGAAGAGAAGCTGTTGTCTTTTCATTTCATTTCTTTCTGACTTCATCTCCCCACAGTCTCTTTTTTCATTTCAGTCTCTGATGAAGAGGCAGCGCAGTCACACTGTGCGCTCACCATCCTCTCTCTGTCTTTAGCAAACTGCCTCCACTCTCTAATCTTCAGCCTCTCTCTTTCTACTGGTACTTTCTCGGCTAATTACAAACATGCTCATGTCTCCTCCATCCTTAAAAACATTTCACTGGATCTTAGCATTGTCACTAGCTTGTCAGCTTAGAGTTCTCTTTCCCTTTGCATCCAAAATCCTTGAAAAAGTTGCCATTTCTCACTCCGCTGTAAAAAAAAAACCTTCCACGCTCTGGCTTTTGACCTTGTCACTCTACCCAAGCTGCTCTCTCCAAAGTTTTTGGTGAAATCCACTAGCTCCTTGTCAACCCTCCATCCTTCTTGCCTTTTCTGCAGCTTTGGACAGTCAGTCACCTGATCTTTTGGGATATTTCCTCTTCTCTGCATTTTGGCGACACTTCTCCTCCCGCCTCTCTGACACTCCTCCTCGTAGTTGGCCATTGCTGGATTTTCATCCAAGCCCCACCCACTGACCGTGGGTCTCTTTTCATTGTCACTTTCCTGCTTGGTGAACCCATCAGCTCCCATGGCTTTCATGGTCATCTCTATTCAGAGGATTCCCAATCTCCCTATCCAGCCTCAGTATCTCTCCTGAGCTCTCTCTGAACTGCCTTTGAGACATCTAGAACTAGACGTCCTTTAAGCTTCTGAAGATTCCTGTTTTACGCAGACCTGGTTATCTCTACTTTCAGCATTGAGGGCACCGCCATCCCTCCAGTCATTCAGGTTTGTAACTTTGGTACCGTCCTCCCTCTCACTCCCCTCACATA
Organism: Bettongia penicillata ogilbyi; assembly: GCA_023548195.1. Lineage (NCBI taxonomy): Eukaryota > Metazoa > Chordata > Mammalia > Diprotodontia > Potoroidae > Bettongia > Bettongia penicillata. The sequence continues at coordinate 2,303,796 of JAJHZJ010000451.1, forward strand.
TCCAGTCTGTTGTTAAACTTGTTTCTGCATATGTCTTCTTACAGTAGCCTCCCCTCCCCGATGTGGAGCAAGTATTTATTTTACATACACAAAACAAATTCCACAAGACACAAAATTGGATTCAATCCATTTACTCAGTTATTGTTATACTTTCTTTAGAGGCTGCTACGTCAACTGCATACGCCTATAAAGTCCATTGGGGGCTCCTGACCAGGCCCGGTACCATCCACACAGCTTCCGGTCTGTGTCTTCTGTTCAGATGGGCCAGGTTTGGGGTGGTCCTCTTTGTGGCTCATCTTCTCCATAGATGAAGTAGAGGGGGACTCCTTCCCTTATTCCCAGTCGACTTTAATCAAAAAGACTCAGGAACTCCGACCCTTTTGAACTCACGAGGTTACAGAATTAAGACAAGGTGGCCAAATGGCACAGGAGCCAACTCTCCATGTCTGTGGCACTTTGCAAATGGCCATCCCCTGCTCCGCTCTGAAAGCACTGATTTGTCTGTCACCACCCCCACCCCAAATGTGACGCCCTTCCCAAACCAGCCCCCTCTGCCTCTGCACTACGTGTTGCCCATACATGGAATGTTCTCACTCCTTACGTCCTCCTAGTAAAATCCCTGGCTTCCTTCAGGGCTCAGTTTTTTGTTCCTGAACACATGATGTATTTCTTCTTGCCTCCCCTTTCCCTTCTCTGTTACCTGCTATGTTGGAAGCAAGGAGAATCGGGCTAACTAACCTAGGACACATGACAGCCTCTGAAAAGAGGAGCACTTTAGGGTGCTAACCTTTTATTGGTTCTGAATCTTCTGTCTCCTTCAAAAATGAGCTCAGGTTCTGCTCCCTTTGACCTCTTCCTCTGCTTTTGCCTCCTCTGGCCCCTGCTGTCTGGACTGTACCTAACAACACCAGACCGTGCATCCTCACTTTTATGGACACACCCTATTTCCCCAAACTAGATTACATGCTTCTTAAGGGCAGGGACTATATTTGCTTCTGTAGTGACTGTCACCAGGCATCTCAGTTGTAAGTTTTTGATAAATGTTTGGGTGCAGAGCACACAGGTTCTGCGAGAGGTGAAAAACGAGGTCACACAAAGGAAGGACTACTTTTCCCCCTTCTTTTCCAGGATATTTATGGAATGTCTGGGAATGGCCCTGGAGGAGGGAACTACAAGGAGTTCTAGAAACTAGGAGGGAGTAGAAGCCTTTCCTGGGAGATAGACAGAGAGCCTGGAGGCCCCCTTCCAATCAATGCCTTCTGTATTGCTGTTGGTACCCATGGGAAAGGCAAGAGCAAAGGGTCTGGTAGGAAGTTTTACTTCTCTTGCTGTGTTTTCTAGGGCTTTATTTGATTATGACCGGACCCGGGACAGTTGTCTGCCAAGCCAGGGGCTCAGCTTCTCTTATGGTGACATTTTGCATGTCATTAATGCTTCTGATGATGAGTGGTGGCAGGCCAGACTGGTCACCCCCCATGGAGAGAGTGAACAAATTGGTGTGATCCCTAGCAAGAAGAGGTGAGTCTTGTGGGCATGTGCATGCGTGTGTGTGTGTGTGTGTGTGGCCCCTGCCTTCCCTTAGGGTTGGGATAAAATCTGGGACCTCAACAGTATGGCTTGGGCTTTGTTTCAGCACAGCTTGTTCTCCAGTTCAGGTTCCTTTGGGTACCAAGCACTTTTAGGAGAGGCTATGTGAGTGACAGGAGTCTGAGCCATGCTGGGAAATAACCAGGACTTCTCTCTGACTTCCATACAGGGTGGAAAAGAAAGAACGAGCCCGATTAAAAACTGTGAAATTCCACGCCAGGACAGGGATGATTGAAGCTAATAGGGTAAGTAAGTGTGATGCCTTGGGAAATGCGCTGCCAGTCCATGCAGAGCCTTGTGTGAGGCGTGGGAGAACAGGGGCATGCCCCTAACCTAAGGTGGCCGACTACGCTTGGAACTGTACCGGCTGATCTTCCAGAAAGGCAAAGAACAGATTGGTGTAGCCGAGGCCCACATGGATTGTTCCCCTTCCTTCATCCTGGGCAGATGCTTCTTGAAGTTGCAGTGGAGTTGGAGCAGCCTAGAAGCCAGGATGCCTGCGGGCAGACTGAAAAATTAGGGCAAAGAAAACTTGTGGAAGCTTCTGCAGCTCCAAAGCTCGTGGGCTCCTGGCCACAGGCAGTTCCCAGAACACCCCTTCTCGCTGGCGTGAGGGCCAGAGCCAGTGAGGCGTGAGGGGCCCTCTCCGTTCACCCTGGAGCAGGAACGCCGCCTCTGTCTCTGTCAGGAGGAGGCAGGCTGCTCTGTAGGTGCTGGTGAATGCTGTGAGTCTGGACTAGGGAGCTGGAAACTCTTAACATCCATCCCTTCTCTTCCATCAGTCTTCATTGATCTCCTAGAATCCATTTGTGAGGAATTGTCCTTGACCCAGCTCCTCGTCGTCTTCATTTTAATTTTCCTTGCATGCTTTAAAATCCATTGTTCTGTTTTTTTTCTGTCCTTCCCCGCCATCTTCATGTTCTTTCACAGTCGATCAAAACGAAACGTAAAAAGAGTTTTCGCCTCTCTCGAAAGTTTCCATTTTACAAGAGCAAAGAGAACGTGACCCAGGAGAACAACGGACAGGAACGTAAGTAGGGAGAGCAAACCATCTTAGCCCCATGGTGTCTTCTTTTCTTTCCTTCCTTCCTTTTTTAAGAAGACTGGAAAGGGCCAGGGGGTCGATGTGTGTGCTCGTGGGGTGGTTGGGGCCAGTCAACTTCACCTGGGCAGCTGGCTCCGGCCCCGAGGTTCCAGACTGCCAGGCAGGCCCCAGCACCAGAACAGACTGCACAGTTTGCAGCCATGTTGTAAAGTCTGGTAAAAGGAGAGCAGTCACTGTTGCTCCCCTGACTTCTTCCTCTCACCCTTTCCTCTCTTGCTCATCCAGGACTACCTTGTTTTTGTATAGGGATGTTAGAGACATCCTCTCTCCTCTATTAACCCTTCTTTTACTGGGGAAGAGACTTGCTCAGGGCCACAAAGGGAGTAAGTAGCTGAGTTAGGATTGACCCAGGTCCTCTGCCTCTTCTGCCTTAGCCTCCACTGCCACCATCCGGAATTCCTTGTACATGACCCTTCTCCAGTGTGGGCAGGGGACCCATATTTTATGGCATAGTCTTGTTTCTTCACTGACATTAAGGGAAAAATCTTAGCTGTCTGTCCAAATAAAATTTACCAGGAGAAACAAGTTAGGGGCTGGCAGGACAGGCACAAAAGCAAGCCAACGTACCCGGAAGCTGGCGTTTGAAGTCTGCTCCAGACCTCCGAGCTAGATGAAACCCCAGGTCAGACCTGCCCCATGGGTACTTCTTGGGGCCCAGCTTGGCTCTACTGCCATATGCAAAGAACCCCTGGAGTTCTAGGCTGGTGGCAATAGGCAAGAGACTGGGGCCTTTGTGATTGATGCTTGTGGGCAGTTCTTTACCATGCCAACATGATACACTGTTGGGGTTTGTTACATGGAGCTGCTGTTTGGGGACATTGCCTTGGTACACCACTCTAGATAGAAGTGGTGTTTTTCCATTCCTGTGTTTTCAAATTAGGAGCTCTCTATGGGACAAAGATATTTCCAGCAGCAAAGCAGATTGGGTTGGTTCAGCCCCAAAATTGTAAGGGAAACTCTTGGCTAGAGCCCTGAGCTACCATGGCTCCCATTCTGAGTAGGTGTCCAAGGAGTGCAGAGCCCAGCCTGGCGAGAATGCTGTGTGTCTTTGTGTTCAGAGCCCCGACTCAGCAAGGGGACTTTGGGGCAACTCAGCATAAACTCTGTGGGCCAGCGGAGGGGGCTGCTTGGTGCCCCCTCTCTAGGGGCTGGGCTCTTCCTTTGGGCGCCATACATCATAGGTCAGCCTTTAAGAGGCCATCGACTTCGATGATGGGTTTGGCCAGGATGCATCAGTGCTAGGTGATTGCTCCCTGGTGTGATGGTCACTCTGCACAGAGACCCAGCGGGAGGCTCTCCAAGACCTCTTGAACCAAGGTGCCCCACGCCAACTAGACTGGGGCCCTAGGGGGCCTTGGTACTCTAGCAGACGTCTCTCTTGACCCCAGAAGCCATTTGTGTTGCCCGTGTGGCTCGAGCAGAGCTGTGTGCCTCGCCGGTTTCAGCTCTTTGCGTGGTTCTGTACACCGTCACTAATGTTCACTGGGTTCTGTATTCTTCCCTCTCCCCCATCTTCTCTCTCCAATCTCTTCCTCCTTTCTCTTTTTATTTCCTTGCTCTCTGTGAAATCAGGACTTCCCTGGGTTAAGTGACGATTATTATGGAGCAAAGAATCTGAGTAAGTCAAATTTCCACCCTCTTCACTTTTCCTTTCTGGTGGCATTAGAACAGTGGGGGTTGTCGTGGTGGGGAGAAGGTGCGGCTGGTCCTGGACACCACAGGATGTGTGTCCTCCAAAGCCCATAGGGCCCCCATTCAGAGCTGACCTTTCCTTTACTGCCTTGAGTGGTGGGTGGAGAAAACTCTTAGAAGTGAGCAAGGCTCAAGAAAAGTTGTTCCAGTGGTAAAGGCCCAGCTTCCTCCCTGAGTAGGGAGGGGAGACAGGGCCAATGGCTGCTTGGTGGAATTTGTTCTTCCACGGCAAAGCAGTTCATAGCTTGGGAGGAAGAGCACTCAGAGGGCCTGGCCTATCTCCAGTTCCTGGAATACCAGTGGAATGGAAGCCCTAAAGGGCTCATACCAACAGTGAGTGACTAGGTCAGACTGAGGGGTATGAGCCCTGGCCACATAAAAGGACCAGCTGTTTTGGGTGTTGGCTCTTGGGAAGGTACTGACCTCTTCATTTTGGAAAGTAACCTGAGAGTAGGAATGGAAAAGAGCAAGACATGGGATGGTCAGGTGGCAGTGCCAATGGTTTGTGCTCAGGTCGCTTGGACCATAGGGGGCACAGGCAACCAATCTTGGGTCCACTTAACGCAATCTTATGTCTGGTCCTTTTGGGGGTTATGGGCTTTACTAGGGCAGCACTTCAAGATAAATACCTCTGGGAGACAGCGTGGTGGGGGCGGGTGGGGGAGGCCACAGCATTCCACAGAACAGTGTTGTCTTGGCTGAAACCAGCTCTTTGCCCCAGCCTCTTTCTGCAGTCTGTTCATGTCTCATCTTCATGTGCCCATACTGGTGGAAGGGGAGAAAGGGGTGTTGGTGCGAGATTTGTTTCTGGCTTCTCTGCTTTTGCCTCTTCCACCCCCACGCTGCCTAGTCCACTGACTGTCCCTGTTTGTCCATTCATGTCATAACACGTTCATCTGTCTTGTGGGAGACAAAGCTGACCCTCTTGCCTTGTCCACTCCTGCCAAGCCTGTTTTGTTTGCAGGGCTTAGGGAAGATTTCCTGCCCTATTGGGTACTTAGGCTGTTAGCTGTGAAGGAGCTGGGTGAAAAATCTTGGGGGAAGAAATGTTCACGTGGTCTTGGTCTAGAACTGTTATGAAGCAGGGGCCAGGGAGGAAAGCTGGCATTCTCTCTTCATCTGTGTCCAGCCCTGGCAGATTTGCATTAGAAAGAAAATGGATGTAAACCGTGCACCTTGTGGAAGGCCCCTAACCCTAAATGCCAGAGGCCCCACTCTGCTCCTTCTCTCCTTAAGCTGGCTTGGCTTCCACCTCAGCATCTTGTCTCCCAGAGCACTTGAGTTTTGTGACTGTGCTGCGTGTGCCCTCTGAATGGTGTGTTCTCAATTGGAGTCTCTTTCTTGTTGGCTTGCAGAGGGCGTGACGTCCAACACCAGTGACAGCGAAAGCAGTTCTAGTAAGTGTGTGTCTTTCCCATGTCTTGTGGCTTCATCTGCCATTCTAACCATTTTCATTTCTCTGGTGCATGGCTCCTGCTTCTGGTCACCCTGACTGCTCCCCTCTGAAGGCCTGGACATGCTGTGGCCCATCCCCCTTGTGAGGCTGAAGGGAGGTGCAGGGGCTGGCTGTGGTTGGCAGCTTTCATAGCTGAGGCCACATGTTGAGGCTTCAAACGAACATTTCTTAAACCCTATTGCATCGCAGCAGGCGGTGTGCTTGCGTGGCGCCGTGCTGCGTGGCGCCGTAGAAGTGCACATGCCTTGAAGAAGCTTAAGACAAAAGCAAACGATCAGGGACTTGGAGTCCCTCCCTGTGGCTGTTGGTTTTCTTGGCAGCCTGCCATTCTAGGCCCTTAACCTCAAAGGCCTCCTTTCAGGGTCTTGGCCTTGGGAGGTTCCCATCTGTGTAGGGAGCAATGTCCTGGGGAGAGGAGGGGGGATCAGCAGAGCAGGACTCTGCCTTGTATGGAAAGGCCAGGTTGGTATTCTCAAAACACTGCTGAAGTTATGGCAAGGTTCTGGTCCAAGACAGCAAGGGGGCCACATCTGCCTCGGCTTCTCTCTTCTGCAGTGAGGGATAGGGCCACACACTTGGGGAGACCTTTCCCATTTCAGTGGGATCTCAGTTGGTCACTGTTTCCAGAAAAGACTGAGGAATCACTGTTTCTGATGCTTTTTGAGCTCCAGAGTAGTTTTTCTGACCCTGGTTGGGAGGCAAGCCAAGAAGCAACGCTAACAAGATTTTCCCTCTTTGTTACAGAAGGCCAGGAGGACACGATTTTATCCTATGAGCCGGTGACGAGGCAAGAAAGTAAGCCCTTTGTGAATGGGTCCCCTACTGGGGACGTGAAGAAGGCCTGGGGAGCAGGAACCACTACTTTGTCCCCTTCTTGGGCAAAAGCAATTCAGGCTTGGCTTTCATGCTGTTCCTAGCAGGGCAGTCAGGAGAGCCCTAAGGAGGAGACAGGTTGCTTTGAGTGGGCTAATGGGGAGAAAGGTCTGGGTCACATTTTCCCCTCCACAGCCTTTGGGCACCTCCCTCTATAAGAGGGGCTTTGCTAGGCCTGGAAGTTGACTTCAGAGTTTAGTTCACTCTGCTCTCAAGCATGATTGAGCCCTAGATTGGGGGTCAGGGGGCACTCCTCTGACTAGGTGCTCATCTTGTGTATATACCTTCTCTCTAGTTCACTATGCAAGGCCAGTGATCATCCTGGGCCCCATGAAGGACCGTGTCAATGATGACCTCATTTCTGAGTTCCCACATAAGTTTGGATCCTGTGTACCACGTAAGAGCCCAGGACAGTCAGGCCCTGGCGAGCGCTTGCTCTCTCCTGAGATTTCTTAGGGGAGTGGGCTATTTCAGGGATGAAGTTGGGGTTATGCAGTGGGAAGACTGCCGACCTGCCGTGGTGGTGAAGGGGGCGGGACTGACACCGAGGGGCCAGCCTGCCCTAAGCTAGCGTTCCTTTTGTAGACACCACTCGGCCTCGACGAGAAAATGAAGTGGACGGCCAGGACTATCACTTTGTGGTGTCCCGGGAACAGATGGAAAAAGACATCCAGGACAACAAGTTCATAGAAGCTGGGCAATTCAATGACAATCTCTATGGCACCAGCATCCAGTCAGTGCGCGCCGTGGCAGAGCGGGTGAGACTACTTCAGCAAGGCCACCCTGGGCCCCTCACTCACAATGCACACTCAGCCAGGGTTCTAAGCAACTATGAGGGCATTGCAGGGCCTGTTTACCTGGACAGCACTGTGTTCAGATAGACAAGGACCCTGGGAGGGAGACGGGCACACGATGTGTTCTGTCCTTCGTTCTTGAATAGGGATCATGGCATCGGGGAAATGATGACATGACTAGCATGTGATTTGGATTTGAGTGAGGGAGGGCTGTGCAAGGTCGCCAGCCTCACTTTCTCCTCTGGAGCCATCTGGGGCCGGTGGCCTGCTATTTATCAGGGCTGCTGGTGATGTCCCTGGAGGCAGTGGAGAGAGCCTGGCCCTTTTTAGGTTAAGGTCTTTTCAGGTCCTCACCCATTCAGTGAAAAAGAAGTGAGTCATGGTTATAGAATACAAGAAAAAAAATCCTCAAAGTGGCAGGGGCCTATTGTGGTCTAGTCCATGAACTTCAGAGTCAAATTGGTGGCAGGTGAAAAGGCACGAGCCTATGTCTGGCTCTCTCCGTCTGTCTGGAGAGCGAGAAAGATAGAAAAAGAGACAGAAGCAAAGACATCAATGTAGCCAGTAAACCCCAAGGATAGCTCTCTGGCCCTTTGGGGTTCTCACTTGGAGAGAGGTAAAGCCCATTCACTGAAAAGGCCTCTTTAAGAAGTGAGTTGGGGATGGCTTCTTTATTATGAAAAAAGAGGGGAAAGGAGGGCCTGGCTTTGGGTGCTTGTCACAACCCCCCTTTCTCTCCCAGGGGAAGCACTGCATCTTAGATGTGTCTGGCAATGCCATCAAGCGGCTGCAACAAGCCCAGCTTTACCCTGTCGCTGTTTTCATCAAGCCCAAGTCTGTGGAAGCCCTTGTGTAAGTGACCTTCTGGATGGGCGGGGAGGCTGGACTTTGCTTTTCTGGCCCTGCCTCACAGTGGTTCTCTCCTCCCTTTGGCCAACAGGGAAATGAACCGAAGACAGACCTATGAACAGGCAAATAAAATCTTTGACAAGGCTGTTAAACTTGAGCAGGAATTCGGCGAGTACTTCACAGGTGAGAAGACTTCCCCAAGTGCGCTTCCTCTGATGCTCCAAGCCATGAGTGAGCAGCCAGAGCTGACTTTGCCCCTCATTCCTGGGTCACAACCTGACTCTGAGGCCAGGGGCCAGGGGGTGGGGCGGGAAAAGTGGGGGGAACACCAGCAATTTTCATTTAGCTAGCATTTCCTTCAGTTACTCAAAACCATTACTCAGAAGGAAGGAGTTTATGGGCTTGTCGCTGACATGGTGAAGAAACCGTCCCAAGCCTTTTTACTCAGTCCTGGACACCCTTGCAGACCGTCCTTGGGGAGTGGGGGAGGTGGTGGCCCAACACAGGACATGGTGTTAACTGTTCACTTCTCTTTAGCCATTGTACAGGGTGACTCACTGGAGGAGATTTATAACAAAATCAAACAAATTATCGAGGACCAGTCTGGGCACTACATTTGGGTCCCATCTCCTGAAAAACTCTGAAGACCATCAACTCCCCTCCCCTCCCCCCACCCCTTCTCCCAGACCATTCTATTGTGAGCAGAACCTGAGCCCCCCACCCCCACTCCTCCCCCTTCCTCCTGCCCCTTTTTTAGATCGGTTGCAAAATTGAGTTTTCCAGTCCTGTTTCTTTTTGTTGGGATGATGTCATCTCGCTCATCACGTGACTGTGCCCATTCCTGCATGGACCTTCCCAGGAGCAGCTCAGGTGCCACTCCATCAGTCATTGTTTTTCTTTCCAAACCAAGCAGCAGAGAAGAAGGCTGATGGCTTGGCAACAGACTCAGGACCAAAAACCTGGATTTGGCAGCGAGCTCCCAGGGCATTTCTCCTCCATCTGGGTCACTGTCTTAAAGCTCTGAACAGTGTGATGTAAATGGCAACGAAAGCATCTTATTTATATGGATATGTAATTTATATAAAATATATAGAAATTATTATATATATATATATTATACACCAACATAATATATATATATATATACACACATACAGCTGGACTAGAAAACCCTTTAGGGACTTTACTGATGGTACTGAAAGATCTCAACTTTCCAACACCCAGTTAGTAGGAAAGTGATAGAAAAGGGTGGGTAGGCAGCATGGAGGATGCCCCACATGCTCACCCATCCTCCTGAGTGCCCAGCTTTGTTGTCTCTTTTTTCTACAGGCAGGGGTGGGACGGTCTGCCACCCACCAGACTTCTTTGCATGGAGGTTTCCTTTTGTTTGTTTTCAGCTGCTCTAAAACCAAAACCACGTTGTGCTCCTTGCCGTGTCCGCCTTTTCATGATTTCGGACATCACCTTTGCTAACCGAGCATCTCGTTGTACAATGTTGCAAGGCCAGTATGAGGCCAGGCCCTGGGGGGGGGTCAGTGTTTAGCTGCCAAGGACCCAGAGGGCTCCCAGGGGCTGGTGGGGGTGAGATAATGGAGCTGAGAGCTGTTCTTTCCCTTCTGCACTGGGGCAGTGAAGCAACCCCTGACTACTTCAGACCTGAAAGGTCCAGCACTCCACTGAGTGCTCTCTCCAGCTGCCTTTATTGCACCCCCTCACCAGCAGCTGCTTAGCTTACTGTTACTTTGGGAGGAAAGACTCAAATTGGGCCCATTTGAGCTGCAGAGCTACATCCATGTAATAGTGAGAAATCAGGCATTCTTGCATTTCCCCAGGGCACACGCCCACGAATGCTGGCAGCAGCAACAGCAGCAGAAGCCCTTTCCTGATAGGCCTGACCAGAGCAAAACAAAAAGCACAGACAGGGCTCTATCCCTATCTCCCCGTAAAGGCCGTGTGCCTGGCTAAGGTAGGTAACCTTGCCATGTCTCACTCTTACCCTCTGTGGACTGGTGATACAGGGAAGATGTGGGAGTGTCTGGGCCCCAGAGCTGGTGCACTGTACCCTACTTTCCTGGCCTATGGCAGCTGGAGCACTGTAAATACCCCCCCAGTACTTAAGACAGTTAGGAACTCCTAGCCAAATTTTGGAAACATATTAAACTGTTATTCTACCAGCAACACAGACTAGCTGTCCAAGGCTGGGGTGCCAGGGAAAAGGAATAGCAGCTTTGCCTGGGCACTGTACTGGGGCCAAGGAAGGGAGGGGTTGGCACAGAAAGGCAGCTCCTTGCTGTCACCTCCAATGAGTTTTCTGGACAGAGCTTGCTCCCTCCCAGAGAAGAAAGGCAAAACTAAAAGTAACCTTGACACTAGCTGGTTTACCACTGTTCCTTCCAAGGAGACGTATATTTTTTAATAAACAATAGTTGGCAATGAATTGTGGCTCTGAGACCTTCTTGGAAAAATTTAGGTTTGTTTCGAATGCTTAACCTGGCACGTGTCTTTCATAGACATGTGGGAAGAATGAAGGACCACCACTTGCAAAGCAAAAAAGGGATGAGGGTGGTGATAACGCTGCACTGGGCAAAGTCCACTCTGGTGGAGAGAGAGAGAGTGAATTACCTACCTCAGAACTGCAGACCGATTTCACTGATGAATCTTGATGCCAAATGAATGAATTAATGAATGAACATTTCTTAAGGAGACTATAGAAATGCATCCAGAAAACAATTCTCCATGACCAAAATCAGACTCATACCAGAGAAGTAAAAATGGTTGAATATAGGGAAACTATAATTAGTCATGTAAACAAGAAATGGCCCAAACCCCACAATTATTTCAGTAGATGCAGAAAATACCCTGAAATATTCACGTTGAGCCCTAAAAAAAAACAGGCATAGAAGGGCCCTTTAACATGAGCAAAGACATTTAAAACTAGAAGATGGCATTGTTTGAACAGGAGAAACACTAGAAACCTTTCAATGTAAAGAGGGGTAAAATAAGAAGACCTCTTAACGGTTATTTGAAATAATTCTAGAAATACAAGCCATAGCAATAAAACAAAAGGCAAGGTCTAACACTGAGAGAAGTTAAAACCATCCTCAGCTGCATGTGACTTGAAGGCACACTTAAAAAACTCCAAAGAATCAGTGAAGAAATATCTCTACAGTAAGGGGGCAAGATAGTGAGCATTTCTCTATAGTACTAACAGACCTCGATATGATGATGTGAGAAATTCCATTCAAATAGTTACAAAATACATAAACTCTGGGAGTTAGTGGAGTCTGCTGAGACTCATTTAAGATTTACGTGCAAAACTCCAGAAATAAAGGGAAAGGAGACAATCATGGGAGAGAGAAGTATTTGGTGCCCATGATTGGGTCAAAGCAATATATCATGACAATGATAATTTATAGCTTCAGTGTTGGAACAAATCGCCAGGGAGGGTTAGGCACAAATACATTTATTTGAAGAACAAGGAGTCTAGAAGCTCAAGGAAAAGTATGAATTAAGTTGGCCCAACATGAATTCAAATTTGATCATGACAGTCATTCTAATTGGTACTGTTTAAAAAGCAAACCAGACATAGACTAGGAGAAGCTATTAGATAAACAAGAAACAGCAGAGATCAACAACAGTAGCTCAGTGTTGGACTGACTAAAACTGAAGTTACTGGGGATGGGTTCAATTTCTGACAAGAACTGCTAGGAAAATTGGAAAGCAGTTTGGCAGAAATGAGGGTGGAACCAACGTTGTCCATTATATGCCATCACGAGAAGCTCAAAACATGCATGACCACAATATAAAGACATGAGAAGAGAACAGGAAGAGGCACCTCCACAATTAATGCTTGGGGGACAATTCCTTGCCAGATAAGGAATACAAGATAAATGACACAAAATTGACAACATAGAAATAAAAGAAGTTCATGAATACAATAAAGATAAGAAAGCGGGGAAAATGCTTCTGCTTGAACAAAATACAGATGAAATTCTGCTAAGATACATGGCAACTGACATGAAAATACAGCATGAATACCTAACAGCTCTTCCTCTAGAGATAAATGATCTCAAGGACATGAACAGTTTTCGATGTAATTGTAAACTGTAAGATACCACATGAAAACATGTTCCAAATCCCAAAGAGACAAGTAAAACAACTCTGGTTTCACCTCACGATGCAAACTGGCAAAGATGGGAACAGTCTGTCTGTGCTGGAGAGGACGAGTTACTGGGAGAACTATGAAACAGTTAAAATGCCCTGGATTTCAGTTTAAGATGATGCATGAAAAGGAAGCCCACTTCCGAACATATACCCCAAGGAATCAGAGAGAAAGAAAGATCCATTTTTTTTTTTTTTTTGGTTAAGCAGACCTATGATTTCATTAGTGGAGCACATTTTCTACAACTTTGAGAATTGTCAGGGGAAACGAGGAGTCAGGTGACTTTCCTAGGGTCACACAGACAGGATGTCTGTGCTAGAGGTGGAGCGTAAGTGATGGTTCTTCAGATTCTGAGGCAAGCTACCTACTCTGCTATCCTGCTTCTAAAGGGCCAGTAAATGTCTAAACATTCTTATGATAAGTAGGAGATCCTACTGCAAGTAAGTCAACAACAGAAACAAGGTCAAATACATGCCAGATGTTCACAATGGTGTGCTCTGTGAGGACAAAGCACTGGAAAGAAAGTCACCTATTAAATGAGGAATAGATGTTCAAGCAATAATCTAATTAATAATAACCTAAGTGATTAATGCAATATTGCTGTGCAGTCAGAAATGATAAACATAGAGAAACATGGGAAGATTTGTACAAAATGATGTGGAGCAACAATCTAGACAATGACTAAAACAAAATGAGGCAACTAGGAGGCGCTGCAGTGGAGAGAACACAACCTGGAAGACCACAGGTCAAACCTGATTTCAGACACGAGCTGCATGATCCTGGGCAAGTCACTTCACCCTGTTTGCCTCAGTTTCCTTATCTGTAAAATGACTTGGAGAAGGAAATGGCAAACCCCTCCAGTATCTTTGCAAAGAAAACCCCAAAAGGAACACTAATGCATTGTTGGTGGATTTGTGAACTGACCCCACCATTCTGGAGAGCAATTTGGAACTATGCCTAAAGGGCAATCAAACTGTGCACACCCTTTGACCCAGCAATACCACTACTAGGTCTGTATTCCAAAGAGATGATACAAAAGGGAAAAGGACCCACATGTAGAAAAATATTTATAGTGGCTATTTTACTGGTGGCAAAGAATTAGAAATTGAGGGAATGCCTATCAGCTGGGGAATGGCTGAACAGGTCGTGGTATATGATTGTGATGGAATACCACTGAGGTATAAGAAATGACAAGCAAGACGGTTTCAGGAAACCTGGAAAGACTTACATGAACTGATGCTGAGTGAAGTGAGCAGAACCAGGAGAACACTGTACATGGTAACAGCCACAGTGTGGGATGACAACTACAATAGACAGCTCTTCTCAGCAGTATGGCTCAGGACCATTCCAAAAGGCTCATGATGGAAAGAAACAGCTATGGAGTCTGAATGCAGATCAAAGCATACTATTTTCACTTTTTTAGGGGTTTTTTTGTGGCTCTGCCCTTTTGTTCTGTTTCTTCTTTCACAACATGACCAATGCAGAGAGTCAGACACAAAACATGTGCCAACGTGTGACATTCTGCCCTGACCTGAATCTGGAGAGTGATGATCTTTTCACCCCTAGAAATGATTGTGATTTAAAGGCCAAATGAATCAATAAAATGCACCCGAGAAAAGCAATTGAGATGGGGGACTCTAAGGGTCCCTTCCAGCTCTGATACTTTGTCTTCTACGGAAGTGATTCCTGGGTAAGATAAAGTGGATTTTAGGATAACTCCCAAACCACCTCCAAACAAGAAATGTACACATACTCCCATGCTCACTCTGTGTGTGTGTGTGTGCATGCATGTGTGTGTGTGTATTCGTGGTCAGGGAGCCCTGCAGAGAATTTGAAGTTGAAGAAGACTTGCAGACAGACCTAGAAGGAACAGCTGAAGGACAACCACCTTCCAAAAATTCCCCCATAAATGAACCACAGATGAACAGCAGAGGCAAGGAGGAACAGTCATTTTTATTAGTTACAACAATGTTGAAAACCACTCCTCAAAACAACACAAGTCAAGACCCAAGAATGTATGTTGACAATTTTCCCTCCCCCCACCCAATAATCATGTGATTTTGACCCCATAAGCGTCAAATTTCCAAGAGTCCCTGAGAACAGGCATAGACGCTCTGCTACCAAGTAACTCCATGCACTCCAACTTCTGGTAGCTCCTACTCTTCATTGAGAGGCAAGCTTTTCTCTCTCTCCACCTTGGCCAGGACCTCTCCATACGTAGTAGTCATCTGGGAAACAGAAACTGAAACAAGCTTAGAGAACAGGTAAGGAATCAAGAAAAGAGTTGAAGCAAAGCTCCCATGATGAGTTTGAGCCCTTGTGACTCCTGGCAGCGGCTGGAGGGAGGAGGACCCAGTTTTTTGTCAGGGCTGGGTGACAGGGTGGAGAGGGGTTGGGGCAGGGAGCCCCACTGCATTAGGCCTGCATCTCAGGGTCAGGCAATGATGAAGGAAGTGTTTGTCCACTGACTTGGGACACAAACCATTGCTGGATCAATGGTCTTTCCCTGATAAGTCTTTCTGGGAAGCTTCAGTCAATGCCACACATATTGAGAAAATATGTTCACCCCATTTTCTCTACCCAGCCAGTCATCCCTTGTAGCAAAGAAGAAAGCATAAAAAGATCAGTTCAGGAAAACTCACCATAGCATCCAGCAAACCTGAAAATATTGGAGCCATCCTAGAGCCTAAGTCATCTCCCTCCCCACTTAGCGCCAAGCTCCAAACTGTTCAAGAAGCTGTCGCTGCTCTGGGTCAGGCTGCTGTCCAAGTGCTGTTGGACTGAAACTAATCCTTTTCTCTCCTTAAAATCACAGAATCTTACTATTGGAACTGAAAATTCATGAATCCAACCTCTCCCCAAAGAAAGAAGTCTCCGTTTGAAGACTTCCTGTAACAGGAAAGTCACTATGAAAAACTTTCAATGGAACATAAGCAACTATCACAACCCTCCTTCCCATAGGCCATCCCACCTTTGGACAAGTGGCCTTCTAGTAAATTGCCACATGTCAGCCCCCAACCTACTGCTGGGGGTGCCACAGTGCACAGAGGTAGGAGTCAAGAAGACCTGAGTTCAAATCCTGTCTCAGACACTAACTGGAGAAGTCACCTGACCTCTGACTGCCTTAACTTTTTCACCAGTAAATGGGGATCATATTAGTGCTTGCCTAGCCTGGCACACAGGAGGTGCTTAATAAATGCTTGCCCCAAGGATAGGATGGAGGGTAATTCAGTTAGTCTTACACAACACGACTATCATGGAAGTCATTTGCAAAACTACACAGATAGGGCCTATATTGAATTGCCTGCCTTCCCAAAGGGAATGGGTGGGGAGGGAGGGTGGGGTGAATTTGGAACTCAAAGTTTTAGGAACATCTGTTTAGTATTGTTGTTGCTACTAGGAAATAAGAAATACAGTTAATGGGGAATAGAAAGTCATCTGGCCCTACAGGACAAAAGAGAAGATGGGGAGAAGAGAAGGGAGGGATGATGGAAGAGAGGGCAGATTGGTGATAGGGAAAATTAGAATGCTTGGTGTATTGGGGTGGGGGGAGGGGATAAATGGGGAGAAAATTGGAACCCAAAATTTTGTGAAAATGAATGTAAAAAGTTAAATAAATAAATAAATAAAATAATAAAAAGAAAGAAAGAAAGAAAGAAAATAAATAAATAAATAGATGCTTGCCCCATCCCTCTAAAGTTCCCTGGTATCCCATCCATCTTACCTGAACTTCATAGCACTTTTTCAGGGAGTCAAGGTGGCCAAGAAAGCGAATTCCCAGACCACACCACTTCTCAGCAGTGACGTACATGCCCTCTTTATACTGATAGATTCCTGTATTCCATGCTTTGGTCATCAGCCAGAGAATCTCCACCTGCGGGTACACCTCCTAAAAAGCAAGAAAAGCAGAGAGCTAGGACTGATGCTCCTCATCTCTGTCCTAGCCCTAGTATAGCAAGGCCACAGAAGAGATTCATAAGCAAGTTGTTCAGCTCCCTCACCCCTCAAAGCAGACATGAACAAGCAGAAAAGCCCCCAATACTATAGCTGGGATCTTTGGCTACTTGGTTCATTTGCTTCTGTTGACTGTGGACCTAATCTGGTCTGCTGATCAAGCTCTCTGTTTCTTACCCAGTACCAAGTTGTTTTACTTATTACAGCTTTGTTTTATAGTTTCAGATGTGGTACTGCTAGGCTCCCTTCCTTCACAAAAAAATTTTTTTTCATTGATTCCCTTGACCATCTTCCCTTTTAAATCTACCCAGATGAATTGTTATTTTTTCTAGCTCTATAAGTAATTCTTTGATAGTTTGATTAGCATGGCACCAAATAAGTAAATTAACTTGTAGCATTGCCATTTTTATTATATTGGCTCAGCCTACCCAGGAGCAATTAATATTTCTCCAAATCTTTAGATATGCCTTTATTTGTGTGAGGAGTCTTTTATAATTGTGTTCATATAGTTCCTGTGTGTTTTTTGGCAGGTGGACTCCCAAGTATTTTATACAGGCCATGGTTATTTTATTTTTTTATATTTAATTATTTGTTTTCAGTTTTCAACAATCACTTTCCTAAGTTTTAAATTTTCTCCCTCTGTCTCACTTCTCTCCCCAAGATGGCATGCAATCTTATATGGGTTCTACACATACATTCTTATTAAACACATTTTCACATTAGTCATGTTGCATAGAAGAATTGAAATGAATGGGAGAAACCATGAGAAAAACAAAAACATAACACAAGAGGAAACAGTCTGATTCATTCTGTGTTCCAATTCCATAGTTCTTTCTCTGGATGTGGAAGGCATTTTGCCTCGAGTCCTTTCGGAATGTTTTAGGTTCTTACATTTCTGTGGAGGCCTTAGTCTATCAAAAACAGTCCTCACACACTGTGGTTGTCGCTGTGTACAAAGTTTTCCTGATTCTGCTCCTTTCACCCAGCATCAGTTCATATAAGTCTTCCCAGGTTTCTGTTAAGTCTTCCTGTTCCTCATTTCTTAGAGCACAATAGTATTCCATTACATTCATATGTAATGGCATTCATATGCCACCACTTGTTCATCCATTCCCCTATTGATGGGCATCCCCTTGATTTCCAGTTCTTGGCCACCAAAGAGTGCTGCTATAAGTATTTTTGTATATGTGGGTCCTTTCCCCATTTTTATGATCCCTTTGGGAAACAGCCCTAGAAGTGATATAGCTAGGTTAAAGGGTATGCACATTTTTGTAGGCCTTTGGGCATAGCTGGGCTATGGTTGTTTTAAATGGAATTTCTCTTTCTACTAGGTCATGCAGGACCTGGAGGCAGGGGATGGGGGAGTCTATTATATACTGGATGGAGGAGTTCAAAGCTTTAAAGAATGTTATCTTAAATAATGATTGCGGAAAAGAATAAAGCAAATCAATGACACAACTGTATTAAAGAAAACTATAATTAGGCAAGGTACCAATATTTACCGCTAAAGCATCATTAGAGGAAAGTGTATTTCTCTGAATACGTTACCAAAAGCGAACTGAGCACAGAACTAAAAGCAGTAAAATCAACAGATTAATAATCCCTAAGCAAGCACAAAAGCAGAATTTTTAAAGACCAAAAAAAGCTAAGAAAAGTAAAACTGAGTTTCTAAACAAAGCTTTTTGAAAAAAGAGAGAGACTAATTCAATCCATAAAGCACTGATTTTTTAAGTGAGAGGAAAAGTGATTTACCCTGAGAAACAACCAGAGAAGGAGGAATGGACAAGGATTGGAAAGGAAACCAAAGAAAACCATCAGAAGCTAATCGGGGATGTGCTGGAGGCTCCCATTCAGGGTTTCGTGAGAAGGAAACGGAGAAAACGTTAATAATGCAAATAAAAGTGAAAACTTGGCCCGATATTACACATTTACTCAATGGTCTGCCAACTAAGCTGAGGCCTTAAATGGAAAGGAAGCATTAAACGTGAAACATCTAAATCACCAAAACAAGAAATGCAGAATTTCAATAACCTCATTCCTGAAAGAAAACCCTTCAAAGGGGGAATGGGTGTTCTTTGAGATCTTGTGCTGGGCCTCTTTCTCCCTCTCTACTCTCTTCACGACCTCATCAATTTTCATGGGCGTGCCTCTCTATACAGATGACTCCCAGATGTGGATACTGAGCCTTAGTTTCTCCCTTGAGATCCAGCGTTTGACTCTCATTTGAGGCCTGATGTCCCTGAGACATCTTCTATGCAATATGTCCAAAATTCAACTCCAGAGCTTTCCCATTAAACCCTCCTCCCTTCCAAACTCCCCGATTCTTGTTTCTTCTTCTAGTGTCCGAGCTTTGCAACATCAGCATCATCCTGAACTCCTCCCTCTCCCCCAGCCATGTTATCCAATCAGTTGACAAATTATGCCATTTCTACCCCCACATCTCTTTCATCTGACTCCTCTCCACTCACAGAGCTGCCATTGTAGTTCAGCCTCCATCATACCTCTCACTACTGGGAGAAATGCTGAAGGGGTCTCAAGTGGAAAAAGTTTAAGAAGTCCTGACCTAGATTGTTGTAACAGCCTCCACAATGACCTCAGTGCCTCCGGATCCTCCCCAGTCCAGACGAGTACATCCTGTTGCCAAAGACATTTTCCATGAACATGTGAATCTCCTACTCAATGCCTTCCTATTCCCTACAGGGGAAAAAAAACCACCTCTATTCTGTTCTAGCCCCAGTCAATGTGTCCCAAGCTAGCTTGACAGCTTCACCGTCCCACGCATAACAAACATTCCACCTCCTGTTGCTCATTCTCATTCCCTCCATGCTAGAGTCCCTTTGTTCCAGAACCATCTTCTACATCAAGTTTTTCCTGATCTCCCTAACTGCAAGAGTCCTCCCTCCAAAACTCCCTTTTAATTAACACACACACACACATATATATATATATATGGATTTACTGACATATTTACATTGTGTATACTTCTGTATGTACTCATCTTCATTAGAGTGTAAGCTCACCGTGAGCAGGGATTGTATGGGTACATAGTTAAGCCCTTAATACTTGTAGATTAACTGATGGATTTTACAAGTGAAATCTATTAAATATTTAAAAGCTGAATAACTCCTATACTACACAAACTGCCTATAAAGAAGGAAAGCACCATAAAACCAAGCTCCTTCTCTTAAACAAATATGAACCTAATATCTAAACTAGGAAAAGAGAAAACAGAAAAAGAAAACTATCAGCCAGTATCACTAATGAACACTGGTTCAAAAAGAGTTAATAAAATGTTAGCAACAAGAGTGTAATATTATATTTTAAAATTATTCATTATGACTAGATTACACAGTTCTTGCTATGAACAAAATTAATCATGTTAATAAAAAATAATGAAAACAACATGATTATGTCAAGAGACAAAGGGGAAAAAACCTTTAACAAAATGCAGCATTCATTTGGGTAAAAAATTTTTTTTAAAAGCACAGCAATAAAAGAACTTTTCCTTACCTATCTAAAACTACCACAAAGTAGACCTAGCATTATCTGCACCAGAGAAATACAGGAGGCTTTCCTCATAAGGTCAAGGATAAAGCAAAGATGTCCACTGTTTCCATGATTATTCAACACGGTACTAAAAATGGACAGAGCGCTGGTTCTGAACTCAGATACACTCATCTTCCAGGCAGTTCCCAAACAGTACATGAGATACCGGAACCCAGAAGTTCTAGAACCACACAATCTGGTTTATTGCAACCCCCCACTCCCTGCTTCCTGCATCAGGCAGAGGAGCATAGACAAGAGATTCATGCACTCACTGCTTTCAGCAAGGCGAGTTTGATGGTGAAGACTCGAGGGTTTTAGACATCTTGTAGCATTTGGCATGTGGGGTCAATTTGGGTACTCTTCCATTCAGAGCTGGGTCACTGGCAGGAATTGCCCACTGTTCTTGTGGCTAGCTCACCAAGGCCCAATCAGGGAAACCATCCCACTGAGGTAACCCTGGCCTGCTCTAGGGCACTGCCCTCCCTCTTCTGGCAGACAACAGCAAGGGACATTTCTATGTTTTCCCACTCCAGGAAACACTTGTAGTCTCTTGAAAATACACAGGGCACACATGAACATCTGTGAACCTACATCATAGCATGAAAGGTAACCATCCCCATGACCCGCGGCATTCATGGTAGGATTATGGATGTTATGCATTGGTACATACGGCCAACATCTCCAACATGTTACATACAGCTAAATACATAGATCATATGTACAAGCAATCATACATATATCACATGGCAGACACTTCTAAGCAGCACAGAAGCATGGTAGCAATATCTGTGTATGTAGGGCATATACAACATGGAACATATATTGAAGTTATTTATCAAGCGTCTCCCCATACCAATAATTTTCATAAAGCATACATCTGATTGCATCAACCTCCCCACCAAACTCCACTGGTTTTCTACTATTTCCAGGATCAAACATGAAATCCTTTGTTTGGCATGTTTCATCTGGCCCCTTCCTCCTTTTCCAGTCTTTTTACAATTTATTCCTTTCCTTACATTCTGTGTAATCAGTCATACCAGCTTCCTTCCTGTTCTGCACAGGGCATTCTTATCTCCCATCTCTGTGCCCATGTATTGGCTGTTCCCCATGTCTGGAATCAACTACCTCCTCATCTCAGCCTCATGGAATCCCTGGCTTCCTTCCAGACTTGAAGCCTTTTCTGATCCTCCCAGCCGCTTCTACAACTACTTTGTGTTCATTTTCTATATGTTATGTACAGGTGTTGTGTCCTCTACTAGAATGTAAGCTCATTGAGGGCACACACTGTTTCCTTTTTGTCTTTGCATTCCCAGTGCTTAGCACAAGCACCTGAAACATGATAAATGGGAAGGAGGGAAGGGAAGGAGGAAGAGAGGAAGGAAGTAAAGAAGGAAAGGAAGAAGGAAGGAAGGAAAGGAAGAAGGGAGTAAAGAAGGAAAAACTACGTGCCAGGTACTGTGCTAAGTGCTTTTTATAAATATCATCCCATTTAATCCTCAAGACAATCCTGCTGCATGCACTTCTGTCTGAGACAGACAGAAGCCTCAATGTCACAGCTCAAAGGTGTCTGAGGCCAAATTTGAACTCAGGGCTTTCTGACTCTACTGACCTCCAATCTGAACAGAGGCCTCTCCAGGGTCAGGACAAACTTGAAAGACTTCTCTAACCCTCTAGAAAATACCAACATGACACACATCGCTGCTTGTGTGATTCAGTCCACCTCTGCCAGTCAGCAGCAAAGCCAACGTCCTTCTTAGCAACTGCTTGGCTCATTTTGTCTGGTTTAACTAATTCTTCAAGAGTTAGTGTCTTTGTGGGCCCAGCCACTGTTGAGGGACTAGCTCCATGGAGCTGCTCTCTTGGGCTCTTCCACACAAATTCCAACTCCTTAGCAGGACTTTGAAGATCTTGACAACAGCAGGATGAAAGAGGACGCTACCAGTTGTTTCTATCAGTTTTTCTGACCTCAGGTCTCTTTCAGTTGATCTCACGACTTAGAGAGATATTAAAATTATATTTCCTTCCTGTTCTGACAATGTGAGGCACAGGTCAGTGAGCAAATGTGACTCCTACCTGAATATTAACAGGTAGACTTGGAAGCCTGTGACCTCATTCCTGGTAGCACCACATGCATGCCCTACAGATGCCTCATGCTGACTCCACTGAGTCTTCTGCTCAGGCCCTAGTTCTTCCTCAGGGTAATAAGGCATGACTCTGGACTTCCTGGTGCCCACCAAGACCAACAGCCTCCCTTTAAGAAGTTTGCTTTTAAAGTCTCTGCTTCATTTTACTAGTTCAAATGGACTGTGACAGGAAAGCCACAAATGTAGCGACAACTTCTTGGTGACAGTCCACTTCAAGCCCAAAATTCCAACTGCTATTGGGCATGGTGAGCCTCACCACCAGTAAGCCCTTCACTGGAAAACATACTGAGTTTTTGGTTGCCACCACTCTCTTTTGTACAAGAGCTCCCAAGCTAGCCTAAATGTGCAGCAAAAAGCATTTTCTAGGATATGCATAAGTCAACACCAAAGTACGAGGAAAGTAATTGATCATGTCATTAAAAGCTGGTTCGTGCTTGTTCCAATGACCTTCAGCCTCAACTTTTCCTCCTGCTCTAGGTTCTCTTCCAATTCCACGTTCACAGGTGAAGTTGTTGCAAGGTGTGGCAGTCATAGCATCATTCTTCACCCATTTGCATCACTCACTACCAAATCCTAGAAAAGCCTTTAGTTCATAGAGATTATTTGGATGTGGACAGTTGGTGACCACTGCTATCCATGCTGCATCGTGCTCATTTCCCGCTTACAGAGGCGCTCTAAAATTGGCCCTTATCAACCCACAGTTTAAGACTAGCTTCTTTGTACTGATTTGACCCCTTCATTCATCTTTCCTTGTGTCTTCAAGGTCTATGTGACCATTCAGGAGCCCCAATGAAAAAACTGACAGTCAATAGACTCCAAAAGTATGATCTCCTGCCAGCAAAGTATGTCCAATGATCTCCTTTAAACACTAGCTACCTGAAGAATTAGTAACATCCCAGATGAATTACTTCAGGCTTTGCATAACATTGTGCAACAAAAGATTATCTTTACTAAACGGAAGAAACGGTCTTGACAATTGCTGACAGCACCACATGTGGCCACCGAAAATGGATGCTGGCTGCAGGTGGTGGTGTAGGCTACTATTTTAACAGTGAAAAAGAGTCCAATTGAACAGCTTGTGTCTACTCAGACACAATTACCTCAGTCATTAATATCCTGCTGAATAGAACTGGAGAAAAATCACAAAACTGGGTTGACTGTAGCCACTAAAAATTTCCGTAACATAATCTTCACTGGGCCCTCCTAGATGGAAGCCAATCCACTGACACCTCCCTAATCAATTCTCTCCCCCATTCTCTATAGCAGCTCTTCCAAACCTTTTTAAACTTCCTCAAGGCTACCAAGTCAACAAGCCTACTACTATGTGCCAGACATTGTGCTAAGTGCTAGAGATACAAAGACAGGCAAAGCAGCTTCTGCCCTCAAGGAGTTCTCAGTCTAATGAGATGATCTGCATACAACTATGTACAAATATGATGTAGACAGAATAAAATGGAAATCATCTTGGAGCAAAGGCACTAAGGTTAAGGAGGTCTGGGAAAGTAGCCAAGACCTGAACAAATCTAGGGAAATCAAGAAGCAGAAATGAGAAGGAAGAGATCCAGGCATATGAACATAGGGGACAACAAGTAAAATTGCCTAGAGTCAGAGAGAGGAGTGCTAAAGGGATCATTGTCTACTTGCTGCTCCTCATACATGACACTGCATCTCCGGCCACTGTGCATTTGCAAAGGCTATGGCCCTCATACCTGTAATGCCTTTCCTCCTCAGGCGACTCTTAGAATCCCTAATTTCCTTCAAAGCTCAGCCTAAGGGTCACCTCCTACATAAAGCCTTTCTGGATTCCTCAGTATGTACTTGAGATGTGTTTTTATATTTATGTCTACATGTACACATTGCTTCTCCTGAGAAAAGGTGAATTCCCTTTTTTCTTCTTTTGTCCCTGTGCCCCTAGTGCCTAACACAGGGCTTAAAAATGCTTGTTGATTTGAAAGTAAGACCTGGCGAATGAGTGGATATGGCAGATGACTAAGGAGTAGTCAAATGTTACCGAGAGAACTGGGAGGGAAAGTAGCATTGAAAGTTAGCAGGAAGATGAAGAAGTCAACTTTAGACATGTTGAGTCTGAAGCGATGATGTCACATCTGATTGGAAATGTCCTACAGGGAACTGGCAATATGGGATCCGAAGTTAGAAGAGGAGCTGGGGTCGAAGATGTAGATTTGTGAGTCATCAGCACAAAGGGGATGTTTAAAGCCATGAGGCAGGCCTAGCAAATAGCAGGAAGAGCACAAAAAGGACTGAACTTTGGGAAATGTCCATGGTTAGGAGTATGTGGGGAAGGACTAATGAGAAGCAGCAATCAGAGGGTAGTTAATAGTGGCAAATGCTGCTGAGAGGTCGAGGAGGATGAAAGCTGAGAAAAAGCCACTGCAGACGGCAGAGATGACCTCTTAGTGAGCAATCTTACTAGAGTAGGAGAAATGGAAGACAAATTATAGGGAGTTTAGGAGAGAGTGGGTGGGAAGAAAATGGAGACAGGAGGTACCTGCCATTCTTTTGATAAGTTCAGCAGTAAAAGGAAGGGGAGAAATACGATGGTAGGTAGCTAAAGAGGATAGTGGGGTCAAAGTTAATTTTTTTTTCTATGACGAGCTATGTATTTTGGAAGGCAAAAGGGAAGAAGAAGCTCTTAGATAGGAAATTAAGAGAGATTGTGAAGGGGAGAACAACGTGCCTCTGTAGGTGAAAGGGGATGGGATAGAGAAGTAGAAGTTTCCTTTTAGACTAGAGGAAGGGATAAAGGAGAGGGGAAATGAAAGATATGAGCTGAAGTGAAGTAGTAAAAAGATAAGGGAGCTCCCATCAGATGGCTTTTAATTCAGAAGAGGAATGTATAGGGTCATTTTCCTAGAATCAGGGAGGTAAGGGGGCTGCTAAGGGCTTAAAGGAAAGAGGAGGTTTAGAGCTGCCACTATTAAGAGAATCTCACTGGGGTGTCTAACCTTCATACATCAACGAGGACTCAGCTGAGACGCTATCATGGATATGCAATAGGACAGGTCTGCGGGGCTTTGTGTATTTCTCCAGAAATGCTTTACCATTCAAGAGTAAGAACAGAGAAAATGGACAGGGTTGGGAATTGGTACAGTGGGCACAACAGTTCAAGGGAGAGAGGGATTTTAGGGTGATGAGGCAACACCTCAAGCAGATGGCTAGATAGGGAGGAGTTAGAAGCAATAAATGAAACATGAAAAAGAAATTATATATATATATATAACCCTAACCCTAACCATATGTCAAGCTATGTGCTAAGTTCGGGAAATATAAAGACAAAGGTGAGATAGTGCCTTCTCCCAAGGAGCTCACACTTTAATTGCAGGAAACAATACATAGAGGAGGGTTAGGCTTCAAGGTATAGAGAAAAGCCCAGTGGTCTTTAGGATGCTGTAGCAGTGCACATGGCAAAGCATGGTGATCCATGAGGTGCCTTGGAAAAAAGCAACTGCACTATTTGAAGTCAGATGGGTTGAGTGATTAGAAGTTAAGTGAGGGCTGAGAGAAAGCTTACTGGATGTGAGGCTGAGTGGAAGGAATTGTGGTCTGAGAAGGGGAGTACCAGGTTTGAGAGCCTCAAGGCAGAACAGTCATTTAACAATACAAGGTACAGGGTGTAAGTGTGCTGGTGGGTATCTAATGTGAGGTGGAAATGAAGGTCAATGAATGGGAAGGGCAAGGAACTAA
Organism: Bettongia penicillata ogilbyi; assembly: GCA_023548195.1. NCBI lineage: Eukaryota > Metazoa > Chordata > Mammalia > Diprotodontia > Potoroidae > Bettongia > Bettongia penicillata. Next base: position 2,329,663 of record JAJHZJ010000451.1, read on the forward strand.
GGAACTGAGGTACTGGGTGGGTGAATGATTTGAATGCCAGCCTCATAACAGGAACAAAGTAAGTCAGTTGCTAACATCATCAGGAAAGACAGAATTGGGTCCTAGGGGCCGGAAGATGATAACATCGATGTTTAGAGAGGAAATTTACGTTGACAATAGTCAATGGCTTTCTTCTACCTTCTGCAGCCGCTCTTCTTGTCACATCTACCATTCTCTAACAGCCAGTATGTGCCAGTGGATAGAGGTGCTTGAGAAAGGTCATTTGATCAATAAAGAATGAATGGGAACTAGAGAAAACAACTATGTACATGTTCTTGTGAACAAAACAACTGGCAATCTCAACAAACAGGACATGAGAAAAGTCACATCAGGAACCAGAATAGGCCATACCTTAAATGGAGCAAACAAGCGACACCAAGAAGTAGCCCAACTAGCAAGTTAATCTCTGCCTGAAAAGTTAACTTGTCCAATTATGTTTTGGTAAACAAGCAAAAGGAGCTGGGAAACAGATGAATAAGAAATTAGCACGCACTCAAGCTCTAACAAGAGTCCCTCTGAAAGACTTCATTCTTTTCCTCTCCACTTGGAAAACAGAGAACCAGAGCTGGGGCTATGCTACTTCAGGGGGAAAAGAGCAGCCAGAAGAAAACGTAACCCTGCATGGCCTCTGCCTCCCCCTTCCTCACCTTTGCCTTCTTCCTCTCTCCCTCCCCAAACCCGCACCAGGCAAAGTCAACTGCCATTTGCGTTACTATAGAAAACATACCAAGGGACCCAGGTGAAATTCAGAGCTTAGAAATGCACTCTTCTTTTCTTCCCAAAGGGAATTTTACAAATTCTCCTAAGGTGCCTAAAATTACTAATGTAAGGCTATAGAAACTTATCCCTCAGATGCCAGGAGATTCCCAGTAAGATAGGGTCATAGCTTTAGACCTCAAAGTGACCTTATCAAATCAAGGGCAACCCCCTCACTTTCCAGAGGAGTAAACTAAGGCTCATAAAGGTTAAAGACTTGCTTAAGGTCACACAGGTCCAAACTGTCACCTCACTCTCCTGGCGTTCCTGCCTATGTGCTCCCATCACGTATGGGATGGTTTACAGATATTTGCCCCAGCAGGAAAGACAACACCTTCTACAGCTAATCCAGTCACCCCAATCCTCAGTCAAGTTTTCTTTTATTTTCTTATCACAAAGCAAACCATAGCCCAGAGCTGTAGAGGAGCTGGGAGGGCAGAAAGCTACCTCTTTTCTCTGCCTCTGCCTGGTTCTGGAGACCCTGAATTACTGCACAAAGCCTTTTCTCCAGACAGGGTAGCAGGGCATTTCTCAGTCCCTTGACTGAAGTACAGGTACTGGAAGAGAAGATTCTCTAAGCTGCTTCAACCTCCTATTCTCCTTGGCTACAAGTAAAGGTCTTTGTGGGGGAAACCCAACAAACAATGGCTTCTGGCTCCTAAGGCAGTGACAACTGACACTCCATTCCTAGGTCAGAAGACTTTGGAGATGAGGAAGGTTTGGGATCTTCTAAGTAGACTAACCCCAACAGGCCTTGTTTATAGGATCCCCACTACAACATGCATCCTTGCCAAGCTGTTAACCAGCCTCTAGCTAGACTCCCATTTTTGTACTGCCCAAATTATTAGGAATTTTGTCCTCATGTTGGGAACAAATACTTACTTCGCTGGAGCTCACAATAATTAGTCATAGCTCTTCTGCCCAGAGTCAAGTAAAACAAATCTAAATTCTAGAGCCGCCTGCCTCCTTCCACAGTGCCCTCTGGGGCACCAGCTCTGGAGTTAACAAACTTGCTTACATCTCACTCCTTTTCATCTCTCACTTCTTCTACCTTCTAATTTACTGAGACCTGGCTGCACTTGCACCCACTACCCCTGACTCACCGGGTGAGGTAGGGGAGTTGGAATCTTCCTTGCTCCCCGTGGCCACTTTCAGGTTTTCTCTCTACTCCCATCAGGTAGCTATTATCTCCAGACCACCAGGACACTCTCCCCTTCTCTCCTCAAAGAGTTCAGGGTCTGGTTTACAGTCTCTCCTCTCCAAACTCTTGCCCTCATACCAGGGAATCTTCCCAATTCCTCAGCTTCCTCAATTCTCATGACCCACTCCTCCACCCACCTCAGTTAAGCACAGGGATGGTCATACTCTCAATCTTGCCATGACCCACAAATGCAGCACCTCCATGCTCATGATGGCTGGAATTCCCTCATCTGATCGCCATCTTGTCATTCCATTTCTCCCATTTTGCAACCCTAAACCCTCGTCCCTAGTCCTCAACCTAGACCTCCAACCCCTCGACCCCTCAGCTCTTTCCCAGACTGTCGCTGCTGCCCTGAGGGTAGCTAGGTGGTGCAGTGGATAAAGCACCAGTACAGGAGTCAGGAGGACCTAAATTCAAATCTCACCTCAGACACTTGATACTCACTAGCGGTGTGACCTTGGGGAAGTCACTTAACCCCAACTGCCCCATCCTGGGTCATCTCCAGTCATTCTGATGAATATCTCGTCACTGGATTCAGATGGCTCTGGAGGAGAAATGAGGCTGGTGACTTGCACAGCCCTTCCTCACTCAAAACAAAGTCAAGTGCAAGTCATATCATCATTTCTCTGATGGCATGGTCTTCTTCGGCAACAAAGGACGAACACACACTGCTACCCTGGCGACAGTCTCCTCCTTACACCATCTTGACCCCGTGGTGAACCAGTTCAATTCTACACTGTCCTTATCTCTTGAGCTTCTTGCCCCTCTTATCCTATCATCAACCTTGCCCTGCTAAGGCTCAGCCTTAGATTACTCCTGCCATGGCTGCCTTCCCTCCTATTCTCATGCTGTTCAACAAAGCTCGAGAAATTATGCTGATTTCCATTGAGGTAGGTTCCATACCTACCCATTTTTGGGTCCTCACTGCTGCAAGGCAATCCTTTTGATCTCCACTCACCAAATATTTTTCCTCCTTTTTCCCCCATCTCAGCTGAGAACTTTCCCTCATATTTCATTGGAAAAAAAAAAAAGGAAGCTGTTCGCTCTTGTCCCCGCTTCCTCATCTCATGCCACTCAGATATTCCCCACTCCCACCCTCCATCTTCCCTTCCCATCAACCATAAAGATGTGAGCCTTCTTCTGGCCAAGGTCAAACCTTTCATGGGCACAAGTGAGCCCTCTCCATTCCATTTTCTCCAGCAGATTGCAGAATTTATCATCTCTGGAAACTCACTCATCTTTAGTCTCTCCCTGTGTACAAACATGCTGATTTCTCCCTCCTCCTCCTCCTCCTCCAAAAATTCTCATTTGATCCATCTAATCCTTTCAGCTATTGTCCTGTACCTCTCCACCATTTGGTGGTTTAACTCTTTGATAAGACCATGCACTTCCTTTCCTCTCACTCTAAGTCTCTATAGTCCGGCTTCCCACCTCATCATTCCCACTAGAAATGCTCTCTCCCCCACGTTACCAATGACCTCTTCATAGCCCTGACTTCTCTGCAGCTTCTGACACTGTTGATTACCCTCTTCCCTTTGATCTTCTCATCTCTCTAGGTCTTCACCCTGGCCCCTTCCCCACCTCTCCTCCTCCCTCTCTAATCATGCCATCTCCGTCTCCTTTGCTGGCGTCTCCTTTGCTGGCGTCTCCTTTGCTGGCTTCGTGTCCTAGTCACACTTGGTAACCATGAGAGACCACGGGTCTGTACTGGGACCTCTTTTCTTTCCCCTCTATTCTCCTTCATGGTATGATCTGCTCAGCTCTTGTGGTTTTAATGAGTATCTCTATCCTCAAAGGATTCTCAAATCTCTTTCTCCTGCCCTAAGCTCTTTGGGCTCTAGCATCTTCATGTGCATATCAGCCATTTTAACCTCAGCGTGTCCACAATTGAACTCATTAGCTTTTCCTCTAAACCCCTCTCCTCCCTTACCTTTCTTATGATAGTAGGGAACAGCACCACCCTCCCAGTCCCCCAGGTTCACAACCCAGGAGTGCTTCTGGATTCCTCATTACTTCTCACCCCCACCATACACATATTTAATCTATTGCCAAGGACTATTGATTTCACCTTTGCAGTATCTCTTGAATACACCCCCCTCTCTCCTCTGACAGTGTCCTCACTCTAATGCAGCCCCTTCAATCACTTCATACCTGGGCTATTATAGTGCCTGCTGACCTCAAGTCTCTCCCTACTCTGGTCCATCCTCCACTCAGCAGTCCAAGCGAGCTTACTAAAGTATTGGTCTGACCCTGTCAGGCCCTCCCCTATCTCACTAAACTCCAGGGGCTCCCTGTCACCTCCAGGATCAAATATGAAATCCTCTGCTTCACATTCCAAGGTGTTCATACCTTTCCAGTCCTCTTCCACCTCACTCTTGGAAACAGACTCTTCCATCCAGTGACACTGGTCTCCTGGCTGTTCTACACACAAGATACTCCAAATATTCCTGGCATTTTCTCAGGGTGTCCCCAACACCTGGAATGCTCTCTCCTTACCTTTGCATCCTGCTTTCCCACCTTCTACAGACTTTAGTGGTTCCCCTTAATTCTAGTGCCTTCTCTCTGAGATCTAGTCCTAACTTTTCCTGGCTCAAACTTGTTTCTATGTTGCTTGCATGTTGTCTCAGCTATTACACTGGGAGCTCCTTGATGCAGGACTGTATTGGGACAGTAGCAGGCACTTGATTACTGACTAAAATCCAATGCCTCTTCTATGTGACATATCTTCGGTCTTGGCTAAATCTTCTGTTTCTGAAGATTCCTCCATAGCTCTGAATCTCATCATTGTCCTACATGCATTCTTTGGAATGCAACATCAATGTACCGTCTAAAAATGGGCTCTAGATGTGATCTGATGATGTGCAGCTGCACCCTACACTTTCACTAACATGCCCTAAGTTGCATTCGGTGTAACTGCCGTGACCCCTGGTGGCCAGTGGTAGAGGAAGGAGTAACCGTCTCCAGCAGCTCTGGCCTGGGGCCTGAATTTGAGAATAAGGAGAGAAAAACTCTGGGAAAACTGAAGCTGAGACTCCACTGCAAGATTGTCTCCACCCTTCTTGAGACCATTCGGAAGCCAGAAGGCAGAGTTTTGAAGTCAGTGACTTTTAATACTGATGCCATGTTGTCATATTCATTTAATGATGAGGAAAATGGCACCTAACACTTCTCCAAAGAACACAAAGAGCTCTAGCAATGCCTCAGATCCGGCAATATCTGGAATGGAGACTACTGACATGTCACAATTGTGCTTCTTCTACAGATACATATGGTCATAAGGATATATCCTCCCAGAAACATAATAAGCAGAAAGTGGGAACCTGGCTCCATTTCCAATAGCGCCCCCACCCACCCAAGATTTGCTTTCTGTGACCATCATCATCTTGTACGGTTTCTTAGCTTGACTTACTGAGGAGCTGATCACATGAAGGGCATCTTCGAACAATTGCCAAATTTCTTGCAGGGAACACATATCTGTGACCAATGGCCCATCTGGTAGCGAAAGGTTAAGGAAGCTGTGCAGACATTTGCTGGTGATCAAAAAAGAGAACAGACGGTTGTTTAGAGGACCCAGCATCCCAAGCCCAGGTACAAGTTTCACAAGGGCAACCCCTGGGGCCCAGGATAGGTGCACATGCCTGAAGAGATGAGTGTGCTGCTGCTGCCCGCTTAAACCTGTTACCAGGACTGCATCAAGAGTGAGAATTCTGCCCAACTGAAAGCAGCTCTTTGATTTCTCAAACAGGCAAGAAAAGATGGGATCTTAGCTGGGAATGTTTTCCTGGAGAACACTCTCGCTGGTATTCTTGGACAGGGAGATTGTAATAAGATTTTGCAGAGGAAATTCTAAGTATCTCATTTTGCTCCTGTCTGTACATGAAGAACTCTGACAAGAGCCTGCAGTTCTGCAAGTTACCTAGTGCGCCACAAAAGGTACAGGGCAGCTGCATATTCTCCTGACACACAGAGACTCACTGTCCTTCCTCATGGCCCTTGGGCCTTGGAAGGGAGCAGCATCCTGGAGGGACGGGAGAGATCCAGGGACCGGGGGCAGTGCAGGGTCCAGACTCCAGCACAAGCTGGTCAGCACGAACCTCATCCCAATCTACAGCCCTCTCCTGTCCTCTCTGGGCTTCTCAGCTCCTCTCCAAGTATGAGACATGCACAGGACAGACATGTGTGTTCTGCCACTCTTTCCGCCCTGCTATTGTTTTCAGTGACTTCAGTCCCACAATGGGGCCTTAGTACTATCAGCTAGCTTGGACTGGCTCAGGTGTGTAAGTTCTTCCTCACCTGAACTTCCCAGCATCAATGGGTTCTCCTTGCAGGTAAAGAGACAAAGCTTTTTTCAAGGCCTTACTGGACATGTCTGGATAGTGGGCAGGGTACTCCATTGTTACAGCTTTAAAAACAAAGGTGAAGAGGAGACATTCTCAGTGAAGACAGCAATGTTCTCCGGACATCAGCCACAGCATCATGTCTACCACAGCCTATGGGCCTCCTTGAGCAAGATGGTTGGAAATCAATAAAACTCGATTTCTATGACAACAAATCCACAGGTGCTTTCTGAGATAGTTTCTTCCTCCTTAATGGCAGAGGTGGGGGGGCAGAAAAGGTAGGGGTGTGTGTGTGTGTGTGTGTGTGTGTGTCTGTCTGTCTGTCTGTGGTGGTGCTTACTTGGAGAGGGGCCTACTAACAAGAAGGCAGATCAACAACGAGGAGCTCAGGGGTGGCCAGTAGTATAGAATACTCCCCATGATGGGGGAGGAAAAGATAAATGCTACATGAAGTCAAATCAAGAGAACAATCTCCATGATAATTCTCAGTCCCAGGGGCCTCCTGACCAAACATCCTTTGCCTGCTCTCACTGGGGTGAACATGGAGTATTACACACGTGGAATGTTTCTTTGTCACGAGACAGGTTCCACAGTGGGGTGGATAGGCTTTCAATGAAGTGACAGTGGTAAAAACAAACCCAAACAATAAAATAACAGCGAAGGAAGGCTAAGAACCAGGCCCCTCCTCCATGCAGTTAGCAAAGGCAAAGCAAAGAAAAGCCTTACATGCAATCGTTTCTAGGATTTTGGTCTCTAATTGAGGCAGCTCCCACACAGACTCCAGGAGGCTGGTCAGGCCTGCATCATTCAACTTGGCTCTGGCCTCAATCTCATAAATGAGAAGCAAATTCTCAGTTGGATCCTTGGAGTCAACCCCTGGGGAAGAAGTAAAAAAGCCAGTCACTCAGTGATTACAGCCTATTATTTTCTCCTGCTCTCAGCTCTCAGCTAGGGAGCTTTGCAGGAGGAAGAAAATTAATTTCATTTACAACTCAAAGGTTATTCCAGCCCCCGTGGACAGATCCCACCCCCACTCCCCAGCCCCCAGATCACTTCAACAACCTGGTCACATACACTGAGCAGCGCCCACGCTTCCTGAAGTCACTGCCAGGTTTACCACTGGCTTGAAGAAATGCCAATGCAACATCTCCCACCCATGAGGATTATAATAATGTAATCCAGTCTTTGTAGTCCCTCAACAGGAGAGAGGGGCCTGGAGCAGGGGTCTCCTGTCAGTGATTCTCAGCGCCAAAAGGTTACGAGAGGCTCTACAGCACTGGGACAAGAGACCACCTCCCTTCTCCCGAAACCACCTTGGGAGAGAGAAACCTGTCACCCCATGAAGCAACTGGATCAAGTTTTGAACAAATTCATAACCATTGGGGAGTTACATGGAGCTGAAATCTGACTCTGTAGGCTCCAACCATACACCCCTCAAACCTAAAATGTACTGGGAGGGAGGAAATCCTTTCCCTTAAAAGGTTTCTACTCCTTGGTCTTCCTGCCCTGGGCAGCTATGACATAATCTCTCTCAGATAGTAAGGCCTTGACTGCTAAACATCTTGAACAAGTTGTCTATACCCAATGCTTTCATTTCATCCACTGCACTGAAAGACAGGCAGGCAGGCCACAAGCATTTATTAAGCACCTACCGCGTGTCAATGGTCACCAATGATCTGATCCCTTACTCTCTCTCCAGCACTGGGATAGATGATGTCTCTTCCTTTGGTCTCTGACACTTTACACTTTACACTCTCTTGTATCCCCTCCTTCTCTTCCCCTCTGCTCTAGTTGCACCTTTGAATTCCCAGAACTTCAACTACAACCTCTAAGGAGATGACTCCCAAATCTATACAGGAGCCCATGACCCAGCTTGAGCCACAAACCTGCCTCTCCAGTGGCTTAAAGGTCTACCCCACCCGGACAACCCAAGAGCACCTGAAATTCAACCTGTCCAAAATGAGACATCACTCAAGTGTCTCCTCCTGATTTCACCATTCCCATCTACCACACAACTTCTGCCTACCACAGATGAAATCACGGACTTCTCTTGGATTCTCTCCTCTCATTTCAAATCAGTTACCAAGATCTGTTGATTACAAGAGATACCCTGTAACCAAGGAAGCCATTAGGTTTTGCCAGTGCTAATTTAATATCCCATCAGCTCAAGGTTCTAGCAGTGGCTCTAGTCTTGTGTCACTTGACTCCAAAAGTGGCAGTTCTTTTTTGAAAAAAATTTTCAGTTATTTTGTAAAATATTTTCCAATTACATCTTTAAAAAAAAATGTTTGGAGTTACAATCTGAGTTCTGAGTTGTCTCCCTCTCTCCCAAACCTGCGTTAAAGAAGGCCAATATTTGCCTGCCACACACACACACACACGCAACCATATAATACATCCTTCCATCCGTCAGTTCTTTCTCTGGAAGTGGATGGCATTTTCCTTCACCAGTCCTTCATAACTGATTTGAATGATCCCATTACTCAGAATAGCTCAGTCATTCTCCATTACTCCTTAAACAATATCTCTGTTACTGCATACTGTGTTCTCTTGGTTCGGCTTATTTTCTTCTGCATGATTTCATGTAAGTGTCTCTAGGTTTTCCTGATATTTTCCTGCTTGTCATTTCTTACAACACAACAGTATTCCATCACAATCACATACCACAACTTGTTCAGCCATTCCCCAAGTGATGGGCGCCCCCTCACTTTCCAGTTCTTTTCTACCACCAAGAGAGCTGCTGTAAATGTTTTAGAACATAGAAGTTCTTTTCCTGTTTCCCTGATCACCCTGATAGTGGTATTGCAGGGCAGAAGTGGCAGTTCTAAAGATACTACAGAATTCTCTGACCAGACTCCCAGCTCCCATCATACCTGCTAATTTCAGGGCATTCCTGATCTCTTTGTAGCCCTGCACATACTCAAGTGCCTGAGTCAGCAACTCAGTCTATGTAGCAAAAAAGATAGCATTAAGTTAGAATAAACACATCTCAACAATTTATCCAAAAAGCATTCTGAAAATCAAACATCCTTATGGCCCAAGCAAATGGGAGTTGAGTTCACCTCCATTTCTAAAACCACAGTGTCCTCCTGATAGAGGACCCAGCCCTAATACCCCTGGAAAAAGGAAGCAGTTCAGGCAAGAAACTTAAGGACATACTGACATCTTTGATGAGTCTGAGAAACCAGACTAAGTTACCAGGATTGAGATTCTATGAGAAATGGCACTCGATCTCCTCCAGCCACCTCCACACAAGGGGGAAAACAATTGGGACATGATAATGATAACCTATCTGCAGCCTTTAGTGGTCTTGCCTCAGTGAATGGGGAGGGGAGGCCTTCAAGCGACCAGCAAACACCAGAGACACCCAGAACACGAGCACCTAACCCCTAGGTGTAATGGGCAAAGGGAGCTGAGGATTCTTGATCGCCTACATGGAACCTCATTCAAAAGCAAGAAAGATCAAAGATAAGGAGTACATTTTCATTGAGTCCTAGGGAAAGATAAGGAAGGCTATGGGGGAAAAGATCATGAGAAAACACAGAAAAGAGCTAAACACAGGCAACTTGAACCGTAATTCTGTAAGGCCATGGGCAAGTCACATCATCTCCCTCAGCCTCAGTTTCATCATCTATAAAATGGGGGTGATGATGCTTACCTCACAAGATTCCGAATCCCAGGACCAGACCCTAACTCCTCTATCTCTAAATGTTTTCAGAGCAGCTATGCATCAGGTTTGGGCCTATAGATGGGTGTCCCCCAAATCTTAGGCCAAGATATTTAAAACCACCCTAAGACTTTGAGGATACCCTGTGTAAGTGGGATAGGCTTCTTCAAAGAGGAAAGTTCTGAAAAAGGGAAGGACAGGGAAAAGAAATATTATGGCAGATAATCCAGCTTGATTCACTACCTGTGTGACTTTTGGGTCAGCTAGTGAACCACTCAGACACCCAGTTTCCTCATCTACAAAAATGAGGGGTTGTGTTAAGATGCTTTCAAAGGCTGTTCCAATTCTAGAGCCTGTGTTCCAGCTGTTCTGGATCTAGGGAATGAGAAGGCAGATTCTTTTCTCCATTAGGCACAGAACTTTGCACTTAGTAGAGAGTAGCAGGAGGGGTGGAGGGCCACGTAGTTACTTTGTTCTGGTGGCCAAAGGCCTGGAGAGTAGCAGTGTGGCAAGCAAAGTCTGAATCTGCCAAATGATAATAGTTGGCTTATAACAGGACAAGAAAAAGGGAAGCAGCAAGGCTGATTCCCCCCCCCAAACTGGCATCCAAGAGAATGGCACAAGGGCATAGACATGCCCAGATCAGGGCTCTCTCATTCATACTTAGCTTGAGTTACTGAGATTTTTAAGAGATGTCAGAATGAAATGCAGTGCTAGACTGAGAAAGCAAGCTTGATTCAGTCAAGTGGATTTCTTACTGAGTGAGGCAAGTCAACCCATGAGTCACTTCCTTTCAGACACTTGTCAAAGTTGCCAGAGTGGATGACCTCTCCCAAAGAAAGAGGATTTTGGCAAAAGTTCTAGGGGCACTCACAGATACAGGCACACACAGAGATGAAGAACCCCTTCAAAGAGACAGTCCAAAATGTTTCAAGAGGACAGAGGTGCCCAAGGCCAGGTGCCAAAGGAGCCGTAAGAATGGGAGAGGAGAAAGAGATCAAGCCAAGCAGGGCCACTGCAGGACAAGAAGGGAGTGAAAGCAGAGGTGGCTGGAAGTTAAGGAGCTTAGGATCAAAGGAGGGGAAGACACCAGAGAGAAACAATCCCCTTCCCACTGCTTGGATCTCTCCTCTTTGCTATACATTACCTGTTGGGAAGCGTCTGAAATGCTTCTCCCTAGATCTAAATTGGCAGCAGTCACCATCAACAAGCACATCTTTTGTGAAACAAGAACGGCTTTCTCAGAGGGGCAAAACTGGGAGAACTGAGAAAAAATAAGCAGAACATGAGCAAATGGTGAAACCTCTGCCGGCCCAAGTGTCAGAATGCAAATCAGTCCCAGCCTGTTTGGATGGCATAGTACGTCACCTGGAGGAGGGGCTCAGGTTTTCACTTCACCCTGATTTTGTGGTGTCTGCAATACCTCCCTCAGGAGATCCTACACTCCCAGCAGCAAGAACTACTTTCTGCCCCTTAGTTCATTTAGCAAGTGATTTTTCTCTTCAGTTTGTGTTAAAATTTCCAAATGATTCCTCATGACAGAGTCCTTCTGGGTATGAAAGAGAATTGAAATGAATGCTGGTATTTTCAGTTTGCTGAGAGGCCATCTGGAATAATGGCCAGAAGGCTAGATTGCAAGTCAGGAAGATCTGACGTCAAGTTCCATCTCTGATATATACTAGCTGGATGGCCCTAGATAAGTCACTTAACCTCTAGGAGGCCTGGAGACTCTCAAACTTTAAGTTTCAGGTATGTTTTTGAACTGTGCTGGTAGAGGGAGTTGCCACACTGGGAGTTTCCTACTTCACTGATCTGGACCAAGAGGACACAACAAACTAGACAAGCTTTTGCCCTTCACCTGGAGTGGGGAAGACCCCCTGGGGAAAAAAAACCCCAGCACAACCCAAAGTCATGTAGAAATCTCAAGTACCACCCCACCGAGATCATTCAGAAGAATCTGAGCCCCAGAGGGGAAACCACAAGGGAAGTGGGAGAGCCAGGTTGAGACTCCAGGTCAACACACACTGGCCTTAACCATCAAGGATTGCTGATTCCTCTGGGTTATGTGGCATTATAATCAGCAGAATTCCAAGTCCATTTCCCCTCCTGAAGGCCCTCTCTGGGCCTCCATTTCCTACTCTGTAAAAGAAGAGGGTGGAATCTAGTGACTTCTATGGTCCCTTGCAACTGACTTTCTAGGCTATATCCAAGCAGAGCAAACAAAGAGCTTGAAGGAAGAAAGGCTTAGATTCTCTAGGGCTGGAGCTGTGGGGAGGGGGATTCCTCTCTACCATTCCTCACATCACACCCAGGAAAGTCCACCTCCTTTTAAATCCAGTCCCCTGGCTCTGAGCCACCCCTTTAGCACAATGCTCATCAGAAGAACCTTACCTTGTAAGAAAGAATGAAGAAATCTCTAATGGTTCTTGGGCAATTTTCACACTGCATGGCCAAGTTCCAGGCTCAAAGTAAACACATCAGAGTAGCACAATGAATATCTTTTGGGCATCATCTCTACCTTTAAGTACATTTACTGCTACATCTATCTTGACATGTTAGTGTAGTCAGGGGACTGGTGAGTCCTGAGAAGTTCTCACTATTCTCATGGGGGCTAAGAAAGAAAAAAGCCATGGAATTTTAACTTCAACATGTTTCTCTGCAGAGGAGAACTTACTGTCTCTCAGAGACAACTGAGTTCCAGTTCCAGTTAGTCTGCAGGATAATTTGAGGTGGATAGTCCAAGTGAGGCACACACAACACATTAAGGATGATCTATGACATGCTCCTGGGAGACTCCCTAAGGGCTCCTTACCTGCACTGGCTTAGGACCTTGAATTTCTGACTCTGCTCCATTAGACTTAAAGATTTTGGTGAGAGAACTGTTCAGGCTACAAAGCTGATCCATCATGTAGTGATAAGCCTCACCAACTGGAGCTGGGCTAATTCCTGTGCACCAGATGGGCCCAAGTGGAGTAGCTAGAGCTGGAGCTCTGCAGGCAGACATTTTAAGTGCCCAGAGGCCCCTCACACTAGGCCAAGGTATCAGAGGAAGAATCCATACCATGGAGATTCATGTATAGAATAGAGATGGTAGAAGGGTCCTTAGAGATAAAGTTCAACCCCATCAGTTTGTGAAGGAGGAAACTGAGGTCCAGACAGGCCAAGGGACTTGGCCAAAGCTATAGCAAAACCAGGCCTCAAACCACAGGCCTGACCTTCTCATGGGGTCTCAATGCTTACTACACTCACTATTTAACATTTACTTTGTGACCTTAACCATGTGACCATGTCCCTTTTTCTTTCTGGATCTTGTCAGTTTCTTCCCTTATTTGAGGGAGTGGGACTTGATCAAATAGAAACATGGGCCACTAATTTGTATGTCCACATATTGAACTTAAATTTTTGATCGTCATGTTATCTACGTTTTATTCTATTTTCATTAATTTTGTTCAACATTTCCCATTGACATTTAAATCTGGTGAAGACCTTCCTTGGGAGTGTCATAGACTGCATGCAGCCCTGTGAGGGCCACATGTCTGACACCTTGGGACTAGCAACCTCAGAGATCCCTTCCAATTCTGCCATTCTCTGACTCCATGAACCAGAAGTAATGGAAGAAGACAATAAATTCAGTTGAAAAAAGTGAGTCTCAAGCAAAACAAATCCTCAAGATGGGCTCTGTCTCAGGAATACTAAAATGAAAGTTCAGCCAAAGGAGAAAGGTTCTTGGGGACTGGAAAATGACTTCTCCCATTTCCCTAAGGTCACAGAGCATTAAGTTTTTGACAATCAGAGCTAAAGCTGAAGTGTTTTGTTTCATCCATTTTCTCCCTGAGCTAAATTAGCACCTTGGCCATTAAGCAGCCAGGGCCAAACAAAGCCCACTGGGCTTGTGACATTTCCGTGCTCCCTTATCACTTTGGCAACTGGTGTGTGGTGGTTATTGACATTTGGACACTAATGGGCAAGATGAGACAAAGCATGGAAAGAGAACTCTGAAAGAGAGGGAAGCATTGATCGGCAACTCTGTCATTGGCGGACTTGCCTCTTACCTATTTTTCGAAACCAATGGGCGTCCTTAGTCTGCACATCCAAAGTCAGTTTCTCTTTTGCTACCAGTTCAGCAAGTCTCTGGTGGGCTGTGTCGAAGGGAGAGTGCGGTATCAAAGCTTTGTACTGGGTACTTACAGAGAATTCTTAATCCCTCTAAAAAACCAGCTTCCCCTGAATTTTCTTTTGGCACTTGTGTGCACCCGAAAAGTAATTTAAGATGAGAAAAGGTATCAGCTCCAAGATTCAGGAAGACCAAACTTTGGGGAATCCATTCACCTTTGGGAAGACCATAGTCATTAATGCCATCAGACATAAGCTGGCATCTCTGTCACACTTTATGATTCTAGGACATAGCCACAGTAGGCACTGGCTCTATTGTGCAGAGGAGGAAATTTTAGTTCAGGGATTAAGTGACTTGTCAGTGGCCACACAATCAGCTAGTAAATTTCCAAGGCTAAACCTTGAAAAACAGTAGGGTAAAGAAATCACCAGAAAAAAAGAGTGATCAGAAAGAAGTGAAGGGTTACTCATGAGACTGGAAAAGTGGACAAAAAAGAAAAATGAAAGTTGTTGGAAAGACTGGGGGAAAACAGATGCATTAAAGCCCTATTGGTGGAGCTATGGAGCAGTGGGCCAGTCCAGCCATTCAAGACTCAAAGTCACTAAACTGTACACCCTGTGACCCAGTGATGTTGGTACTAGGCTCGAATCCTAAAGAGATCAAAGAAATAGGAAAAGGCCCCACAGATACAAAAATATTTAGTCGCTCTTTTTGTGGTGGCAAAGAACTGGATACTAAAAGGGGTGCCCACCAACTGGGGAATGGCTGAACAAATTGTGGTCTATGTACACTATAGGAAATGATGAAGGGGATGGTGTCAGAAAAACCTGAGAAGACTTACATGGGCTGATACAAAATGAGCAAAACAAAAAGAACCATTTATACAATGACAACAACACAAACGACCCCAACTATGAAAAACTCAAGGACTGTGACCAGTGCAATGAGCAAGCACGATGCCAGAGACGAAGCCTGCTACCTCTCTCCTGGCAAAGCAGCCAATGCACTTAGGAGGCAGAACAAGACATATATGTATATGTGTATGTGTATGTGTGTGTGTGTGCATATGTGTGTATGTATATATATGTGTGTATATACGCACATATATATGTGTATATGTATGTATATACATATGTATATGTGTACATATGTACATGTGGAGGGAGGGAGAGAGAGGGAGGGAGGGAGGACATGGCCAATGAGGAAATTTGTTTTGATTGATTCTTCATATTTGTTTCAAGAAGTTTTTGGTTTGTTTTTTCCAGTGGAAGAGGGAGAAGTGAGAGGGAGAGAAAAATTGATGCTTTTGTTAATTCAAAAAAAAAATTTAAGAAAAAGAAAGAAGGGAGGGAAGGGAGGAAAGGAGATTAGGAACTGAAAGAGTATTGACAGGGTGGCTTAACATTTATTGAGCTCCTATGGTATGCTACCATCAGCGGGGAGAACTTCTTACATGCCCTCCAAGATCTCTGGAGAGACGTGCCAGGCTGGTTTTTCACCCCTGGGTTCTGTCAACAACTTTATTGTTTCACATGCTTTTAAGTGGGTGAGCTTTGGCATTTGGTTTTTGACCTGTGATTTCATCATTCTGGGAAATTCCTAGATGAAGAAACTCCCTCTTATCAATGCAGACTGGCAGCTTGCCCACAACTTCATCTCAGTTGCCTAGGGCATTGAGAAGTTAAGTTTCTTGGCCAGGCTCTCACAGCCAGGTTGTGCCAGACATTGGCATAGACATTGAATCTAGGTCTTCCTGGCTCTATCTTTCCACTATTCCACACTGCCCTTTCTGGTGTATTATGACAAGGCTTCCTGGACAGAATAAAAGGGAAGAAAAGAGCAGCCAGCTGGAGGAAGGAGGTGTACAACCCTGGAAAGCCAGAGAATGCTCAAGTCAGAGTTCAAGGGCCAGGGGAGCCCAGCAGGAGAACTACTTTGTCTAATACAGCCTTAATATCAAATTCTTATGGATGAAGGTTAGAAGCACAGAGCTCCTGTACTGTCCTGTGTCTTCCGTCGAAAATATTAATGGAGCCTTCACACTGAAGTCAACAGGCTCATTGCTGCAGCCAGACCAAAGCCAGACCAGAAGCAAGCAAAGCTTACCTGTTTTCAGCCAAGAGCAGAGTCTGTCCGTTTCTTCCTTTGTGTAACTGGAAGGATTAAAGGGAACACATGAGCAGATACCTCTCAGGATGCTTTGGAGGCAAAATGAGAACGTCCCTGAGATAAGAGAATGCTGGACCTTGAGTACAAAAGTCTGGCTTAGAGGCTGATGATAACCTTGGACAAGCCACCTTGGAAAAGCTCTCTGCCCTCTCTGAGCCTCAGCTTATTTTTCTCTGTAAAATGGAATCATTCCAGCCCAGCTGACTTCATAGAGTATTAGGAAGGTCAAAGGTCCAGAACGTCTTTGTTCTTTGAGGCCGTGCTCTCTCAGGGCTTACGAACCATAATTCTTATTATCATCATTTCATTCTTCTTATCTTTACAGCTCACTCACATCCTGGATGTTTGGGCTCAGTTCCTCGTCAGCTTTATCCAGTGGGTGGGCCTAGAGTCATTCTTATCTCCATTTTTCGGGTAACAAAACTGAGGCTCACACAGTAAGGTGCCAAAGAAGAGGCCTGAGTCTAAGACTTTGAGCCATCTGCTTCAAGTTTGGTAATCATGACACTAATTTACTGTTTCTCATTGTGAGGGGTACAATATGTGTGTCGCATGGGCTTGCCAACAGGGTTTAAAAAAGGGAGAAAACTTTTCAAACCCATTCCTAAATAAACAATTTACATGCAGACAGATCCTGTGAACTAAAATCAGAGAAGTCTTTGGTGTAGGAAACAGGATCTGCTCCAAAGCCCTCATTGTGTAGATGAGGAAATTATGCTGTACAGAGGGAAGGGGACTTGCCCAAGGTCACAGAGCCCAGTCCTGGACCCAGAATTCAGGCCGCCTCATTTCCAGCTTAGTAGCATTCAAGTGGCTTTCTACAAATTAGTCTGATTTATCTGTTAAAGTAGGCCCAGATCTAAATGAAAACATCAGTCAGCATCATTCAAACCTACTTTGCGTTGGTCTAGGTATTCTCAAAGTAATAAAAGAGCACTGTGAACAAATCCATGATTTGGCCTTTTCTTTCCCTCCTCCTCCAGCACAAAAACACACAGCAGTTGTTTGAAGGATTGAGGTGTGACACACACACGGCACATGCCTTCTGCAATTGATGCTAAAGGCCCCTCTGCCTAGAGCTGCCACTAATGTCAGTCATGCTTGGGTTATGGACACCTGGAAGTGCAAGGTAGTATCCAAGCGGACTAGGAGACAGAACAGATTCTGGGCTATGAAACAAGGAGGGGAAGCAGGTCTGTCCAAGTCCTTGACCAAGGGGAGAGTTGGCAGCCTGAGCTAAACTAGTCATTTTCTTCTGGAGGCTGTCCCTCAGTCAACGTCTGAAGAGATTTTTTTTTAACTTTACACTTTCTGGAGGCAGAGGATTCTTGGAATAAACACATGGATACCCATTTCTCCCCTCAATTGCTAAATCTTTTGCAGAGCTGCCTCCATTGACTGATAGCCCAGAAACAGCAGACTAGCTACTCCTGGGCAAGAGTTGGGGCCAAGAAGAACCCCCTCAGGAGGCCCGCAGGCATCTCTGTAGCTCTGACGTGTCCTGCCCCTACAGTGCAGGGCTTACCTGTTTTTGTCAGATTCGGTTCTTTGAAAGATCTGGGGAACAGCGACAGAAATCAAACACCTACAAAAAAGGAACACAGGATGTGGGGCTCATAGTAATCAGATTCCACAGTGGTTCTCTCATTGCTACTATGGCCCTAAAGCCTGAGATGCAATTAGCCTTCAAGGCTGAGAAAAGCTGGCTCCTGAAGTCATTTACTGCAAGGAGGATGGAAGGTATCGCTGAAGGAGGTAACAGGTTTGATCGCTGGACAACTTCCCAAACTGACTAACTCATCACGCGCCCTAGAAGTCTTAGCCACTATTTAAAGCAAGAGGCTGGATAAGAGGATGCTTCAAGGTTCTTTCTAGGTGCTGGGGAGGCTTGCCCTGCCATCATGGTCCCCTGGTCACTTCAGCTTTCTGAGTCTCAGTTTTGTCACCTGTAAAAGAGGTTAAGATCTCCAGCATCTAGCCTGATCTTACAGAGCTTGCTGTGAGGGCCAGATGAGAAAAGTGGAAGGAAAGTGCTTTGGAACATGAACATGCCCATGAGCACCTCACGGTCATTAACAGAGCTGCTTTCCATGTCACCAGGAGGCAAGAGATTCCGTGGGCTGCACCCTCTGTACCCAGCCCCCTTTTTTCTGGCAGATGCCAGGCCAGGCCCTCAGAGAGTCTCGGCCTCTATGGCTCATGAAGGGTTTCCCCCCAGGTTACCCCAAGACCCTTAGGGCAAGCTGAGACACTCTATCCTAAGGGAAGAAGAAGAGAACCAGGACCACCCGTGGAGCAACTGGATTTACCCTTAGAATGAGGCAGCACTAATACAACCTGACTGAATGGCTCCCATCAGCACTAGCATTTCAGGCAAGTTCACAAAGTATGACAGAGAAGGACAGTCTTGATCTTACTTTTTCCATAGGCTGATGACTTACTTAAAAGCAGCCAGAACTTGTTCCAAGTCTTGGGAATGTTGGGTTAAGTACTCCAGGGCTCTCCTAGTCACCTCTTGCTGCCCACTCTGCAAAGATGAGACATACATTCTCAAATGTAAAATTGACTTTCACAAACCTGAACAAAGTCTTCATAGTCTAGATTCCTTTTCCTTGTGAAAAGAAGATGATATGAATACATTCATTCTTCATCGTTACAAGAAAACTACACAATTCACTGCCATGCAAAACACAGGTCTGAACGCATGACTGCAGCCTGTCCTCAAGAAAACTTGAAACGTCATTTGCAAAGACATCCTCAGGAACAAACGACTGGCTCCTCGACTTGCTCTTTCCTGTGTATCTCTGCTCATCCACCCTTCATTCAGCTCATTTAAATGACTATCGCCTCTCTGGGACTCTTTGGCCCCCTCAAAAATTAGTGTTTCCTAGAACTGTGGCCCTATTACGTACCTATTCTCAATTCTGCTGCTGGCTCCCCTTTGCTTGCTGCATCAGTTACACACCTCTAACCTTTTCTTTAAAAGCTCTCTGCTCTTCAGCTCCCAATGCTAGAATTACCTGTGGTTCCTCCTACTCCCCAACATGCATGCATTATGTACAAGCACACTTGGTACTGGCCTTTTTTCCCCTTGATGCACAGACATTTTCTTATCAACTCTTTAGACGCTGGTGAGACATTTATTGAACACCTACTATGGGCAAGGTGCCAGGAATACGAGAAAAACAGCAATATATGGTAGTGGTCAGCAGGGGCCAAGCAGTGCCATGGGTAAGTGCTAGGCAACTCCCTGACTGGGCTGAGGGACCGTGGGAAAGTGGTCTGGCCTCACAGCCTCAGTTTCTTCATCTGTAAAGTTGGAATAATATTATTTGTACTCCTTAACTCATAAAGTTGTTGTGAAAATCAAATGTGTTAATATACATAAGGTACTTTGTAATTATAGACACACACACATATAAAATTGTAAACTATTACAATGACAAGAGCTTTTGTTGAATTGAGTTGCTAAGTTTAAAGAAGGCAGAGGTGAGTGAGCAAGGAAGGAA